>JAIEZT010000240.1:180429-247300 GCA_019594935.1 Periophthalmus modestus
CACATACACATATATCACCACCCACAGATACACTACACACATACACATACACACACACACACACAGATACATACACACCTACAATACACACCAACACACACGATACCTACCACAGACACCTATACACAGATACACTACACACCATACACAGATACACTACCCACAGAGACTCTACACTACACACAGATCACTACCACATACACACGAGGCATACACCTACACAACATCACACCCAGAGAGACACTACACACAGGCATACACACAGCTACACTACACACATACCTGAGATTCCGACACACATTCACCATACCCACAGATACACTACCACACATACACAGATACACAACACATACAATACACACATAACAACTATCAACACACCCACATACACTACACACATACAGTATACACACTACACATACCCTACACACATACATATACACACATACACTACCCACATACACAGATACACATACACACAGATAACACTACAACACATACACATTACACAGATACACTACCACATACACTACACACATACACTACACACATACACATTACACACACACAGACACACATACACATATACACTCACACCGATACACTACACACATACACATATAACACTCACACAGATACACTACACACATACACATATACACTCACACACAGATACACTACACACATACCCATACACACACCACAGATACACTACACAAACATACACACTACACACACACAGATACACTACACACATACACATATACACACCCACAGACACACTACACCATAACACATATACACTCACACAGATACACTACACACATACACCATACACACACACAGATACCTACACACATACACAATACACACGCACTACAGATACACTACACACATACACATATACATACTCACACAGATACACTACACACATACACATATACCACGCACACAGATACACTACACATATACCACACAACAGATACACTACACACACATACACGCACACAGATACACTACACATATACACACACACACAGATACACTACACACATTTACACGCACACACACAGATACACTACACACATACACAAAACTACAGTGTGTATATGTGTCTGTGTGGGTGTAACCTTTGAGTGTGAAAGTACAAAACCTGAGACGTGAGAGTGTTGAAAGCTTTGACTGTTTGTCGTATATGTTTAGTTCATAAACTCTGATACTTACATTTCCTGAAAAATGTCCATTACTCCTGAATATGTTTAAAATTTGCATTTCAACCTGAATCTCATTATCAGAACATAAAGCACAGGTTTGATTGTCATCGCTAATCAAACAACAGACCCAGAAACAAAATGTCCAGCTGTATAAATGTGATTAGACTTAAAGATAATTAAACACTAGACTGTGAATAGAATAAATAATTGCTGTGACTGGTTTGAAGGGACAAAATAAAGCTGAAGTTGTGTGTGTCCTTGTTTAGTCCTAATCTGTTCTGCGTCCACAACCACCTTTGAGCGATAGCGATACGTCCACGTTTATCTGAGCTTGTATCTGTTGTGTTGTGTAAGAATGGTTTTGTTTCTGGTGTGAGCGTCAAAGAAGAGACTAAAACAGAGTCAGAAGGTTTAATGAGTTTTCACACAAGTAAAGTGAATAAAGAAGCAACCGACTCTCAGGAAAGGACAGAGGAGAGTCTGAGCCTGTGGACAGTGTTTTTACAGGGTCTCTCAGTGACGTGCCAGTCAGGGGAGGTCATGATGACAGAGGAAAAATAAATTAAATGGTTATATTTATCCAATGATTTGTACTATAAAGGTATTTTCTATTTAACTTTGCAATTTAATTATTTTTTTAAATTCAGTATCGCTTAATTTCCCATTGAAATACTGAGGAGACGTGCACAGGGAGTTTAGCAATCCGTTCACTTTTTTCTTCTTGTCTGGCCCTACTTTTAATGGAGGAAGATCCTGTAGTGTCCTGTCCCTGCCATTTGTCATCAGACCCATATGTTTCCTTCCTGTCCCTTTACGAGTTAAGGTGACAAAGTCATAAGCTCACACTGAGAGGAACGCGGGAAACTCTTTACAACTAAGTTCTCGAACCTAAGGTATGGAAAAAACCAACATGTGTCAAGGGGGCTGTCCTATAGTCCCATAGGGTATAAGTACAGGTGAACTCCTTTGTTCATGGTCTTTCTCACATTGGCTCAGAGAAACCCAGACTCTGTCTGTGATTGGCATATACTCTGTTTTTGTAATAAGTAGTTTTACATGATCAGAGCTTGTCTTTTGGGGTCATTTCATGAATACATCCCACTCCGGACCTTCGGGCTTTCTACTGAAGGTGAGCTGCTGTATGCAGGTTAAACCACAATACATATTAAAGCTCAAGCAGTTCTCTAAACTGGACTTTCGGACGAAGCAGGAGATTATAATTAAAGGACCAAGACCAACGCTAAAGGAGCTAAATGGTTTGATCCAGACACGGGACTCGGGACGACTCTGTCGTGATGTGGGGTGTGAGGCGGACCAAAAGATGCGGGACTCGGGGCAAGTTTAAGGGTGTTTATTAACAGAACAAGACAAAAACAGGTGACGGGAGAACATACGAGGAGCTGGGTGCAGGTCAGGGTCCAGAGGTGCAGGTAACAAACGAGACAGGAACACAGCCGGTACCGGGGAGACAGGGTCAGAGACGGGAGTCCAGAGCAGTGCAGGGAGGCTGGATGCTGAGCGGGAACACGAGCGGGAACACGAGCGGGACAACAGGCAGACGAACAGGGGCAGGAACAGGCAGTGACGAGCAGTGATGAACAGGACACCGGCAGGACACGGACAGGAAGCACAGCAGAGACACGAGGACAAACAGTGAGGCGAACAGACGACCTGGCAAAGAGAGCTGGGTCCTAGCTCCTTTTATCCTCCTGCGTTGATGCGTTGATTGCACTGATGGGCTGCAGGTGCGTGTGGGAGGAGCCAGGGTTCCTCCCAGCTCTGGAGTCAGGCAGGTGAGGGAGGGGGAGAGGAGACACAGGAGGTAAAACAGGAGCAGGGAAGCGTGGATCATGACAGACTCGCTTTCAAACAGAGTGGGACGAAATGGTAAGAAATTTAATGACTTAGACTTGACTATTAGAGCTATTTCATACGGACTTCAGAACTTTTATTTTGAAGTTCTTTTTTATTCTGGCCCCAAGTCACTGGGAGAGAAACTGACCCTGGGCCCTAATGTCCTGACACCTGTTTTATATGTTTGTAATCTCTGATTGTGACGACATCAGAGCCTCATGAACGTCACTGCACATCACTGGGGTCTCCCGATGTACGTGTTGTGAGGCGGTCTTCTTGTCAGCATGGTGTCACTGTTTCAGAGACTTTATGCAGCGTCGAACAAGGTGATTGTTTTATTATCCTCTCACACATTCCTGAGATGTGGCTTTAACCAAAAGGACCAGAAGATAGATGTTAACACGACCTCGTAAGCCCACACGCTGGTCTCCATAGCGTCCTGGTGATCCCCCATGCATCCCATATCCGCTGTTAGGCACATGTTAGTTACCTTAGCTTTAATAAATCAAGAAACCAGTTTGGATTAGTGCTGCACTGCTAGAAAACACCTTACAGTTGTCAGTTCTTGGTGATTAAAGAGGAGCTGTTTAGGGTCCAGTGTCACATCAGCTGGTCCCAAACTGTTTTTTTCTTTTACGATTGTTTCCAATAAAACAGTGTTGTGGAATTTCTAATAGTAAAACCTTAATAGTCTTGAATCAAAAGGTCTGTAGTACTGTAAATTGTGCACAATCAAAGAGCTATTGTCCCTGAAGTGTCGTCTCGCCCTCAGCTGAGAAATAAAAAGACGTACAGTGCATTTATACCATCGAAACAATCAGACCAGTTTAGTCTAATCCAAGTGGCTCGAGGACGCTGGACGCAACAAACGAGATACACCCGTGCAACAAAACAGATGGCTTTACGAAGGTTGGATTAAAAAGATCCACGACATACAAGAAATACTTTGGGTAAAGAAGACCAGGACAGCAGACTCAAGACCACTTCTTTGTTTTCTAGTTAAAGGTTTTTCCTCGTAGTTTGTTAAAGGGGGAGGATGCAGTTCAAACATATAGTGCTAAACTGGGTGAATTTGAGAAAGGACAGTTATAGTTAAGGCAGTAATTAAAACATCTAAAACATGTTGATGCTCCTCAGTAGAACAGAAGGATTCACAACCAGCTCTGCACAAAAAACCCGAGTGGAAAAACTTGAAATAAAGAAATAAAATCCTAAAAGAATAACATTGTTCATGGACACTGAGCAATGTTCAGTGAAGCGTCTGAGCTCAGTGTTTGGACTGACACAGATATAACACAAATGTGACATGACAGACGACTGTTACATATGATTATATCTCACCAACTAAAACTACCTTGTTACTTTGGTAAACATGGAAACAAATAATGAACTCCCCGTTTAGTCCTGGTTTAGTCCTGGTTTAGTCCTGTTTTAGTCCTGGTTTAGTCCCAGTTCATTCCATGTTCAGTCCCAGTTTAGTCCCGATTTAGTCTCGATTTAGTCTCGATTTAGTCCCAGTTTAGTCCCGGTTCAGTCCTGGTTTAGTGCCAATTTAGTCCTGGTTTAGTCCCGGTTTATTCCAGTTTAGCCTCGGGTTTAGTCCTGGTTCAGTCCTGGTTTTAGTCCCGGTTTAGTTCTGGATGCTCTGACATTAGCGCTGATCTAAACCGAACGTCTTTACCTCTTTTTACATGAGCTCTTAATCAGGAGAAGAACGGACACTCCTCTCCAACCTGAAACGAGTGTCCTTAGAAGTCTTCAAGATCATGACATCTCCATTACAAAGCACTGACTAACTTAAGTCTGTAGTTCTGGTGACAGGTCATGGTAATCTAACCTAAATGAAACATTCAGGTCCAAACAGAAGTTACTTATCAGCTGCTACAAACTGTTCAGAGTCAAGGACAGAGCTGTGAACTCAAGAAGAAAACACTCAACACAGAGAAGAGAAGAGGATCATCCTTTTACACACACACGCACACACACACGCACACACGCACACACGCACACACACACACACACACACACACACACACACACACACACACACACACACACACACACACACACACACACACACACACACACACACACACACACACACAGGTCCTGGTTTAGTCGGGTTTAGTCCAGGTTAGTCCTTATTTAGTCCTGGTTTAGACCTGGTTTAGCCCTGGTTTAGCCCTGTTTAGACCTGGTTTAGACCTGGTTTAGACCTGTTTAGACCTGGTTTAGACCTGGTTTAGACCTGGTTTAGAACTGGTTTAGTCCTGGTTTAGCCCTGGTTTAGCCAGATTTAGCCCAGATTAGTTCTGGTTTAGTCTCTGTTTAGTCCTGGTTTAGTCCAGGTTTTAGTCTGGTTTAGCCCTGGTTTAGTCCTGGTTTAGTCCAGGTTTAGTCTGGTTTAGTCCTGGTTTAGTCCTGGTTTAGTCCTGGTTTAGCCCTGGTTTAGTCCAGGTTTAGTCTGGTTTAGCCCTGGTTTAGTCCTGGTTTAGTCCTGATTTAGTACTGGTTTAGCCCTGGTTTAGTCCTAGTTTAGTCTGGTTTACTCTGGGTTTAGTCCTGGTTTAGTCCTGGTTTAGTCCTGGTTTAGTCCTGGTTTAGCCCTAGTTTAGTCCTGGTTTAGCCCTGGTTTAGCCCAGATTTAGTCCTGGTTTAGTGCTCAGAGTGTGAGATGGCTCATATTGGTCCATCAAGATAGACCAACTTAGACGCGAGTCCAGAATCGTCTGTGTGCATAATAATCACGAGCTCTATTATTACCAGCCAAGTGTCCCAGTTTTTTCTTTTGAGAATCTGGTCTCTCGGGTCACATAGGCCGGTGTTTAATGACGCACCAGGTCATCTCATCTGTGTGACCTCAGACACAGTAACTCGCAGAAGAATGATGATTATCTTATGTGATATGTTCATCCTGTGTGCGCCTGATACTCGTTTAAACTAGTTTTCTGGCTCATGTATGTTCTTATCTGTGGAGTGTAGAGCTCTTTTATTTTTTCTTCTGGTCAGCACGGTGTCACACATTAAGAAGAGTGTGGGGGGTCACTCATTCTTTTGGTGAAAGTGGCTACATCACAAGACCAGAACATTGGTGTTATGTTCTTGTCCACACGTCCTTGTAGACCCCCAGACTGCATTGCTAGAAAATACCTTATGCCCTGAATTTGTATATCTCTACAGATCAGACAGGTAAAAGCTAGCTGTGAGCATGAAACTGCCACTTCATGACATCACAAAGGTGGAACAGAGCATTTTGAGGTGTTTTTTGAGGAGGTAACAGCATCAGAACATGGCTAAAAACCTCACAAGAATCAGTTTTGCGTAATGTGGAATCAGGCACTTCAAGACAATTTCATACAGTTTTATTATTTACATTTGTTTGCTTTGTAAAAATCCACAGTAAAACCAATTCTTAATCATAAAAGGCAGCACTACAGCACACAGGTGTTCGTGGATATTCATTCATTTGTATTTTTAAGACCGTAGTATTTTTCTGCATTTAAAGCACATCACGCGTCCTCTCCTGTCTGTTCTGAGTCTTTTTGGTTTCTCTCTAGGGACTAATTTAATGAAGGGAATGGAGCACACCAAGGCGACTCTCTCAACTTAGCTCTCAAGCTGTCAGTCAAACCTGGAGCTAATGCTAACGGGAGCGACTTCAAGGAAAGAAGGCGCCTGATTTACCTGTTTTTAATGTTCATATCTTGATTTACAGACACGATAATGAAATAAAAACACCCGGATCATGTAGAGGGTTAATATGAACATTTAAGACCAAAATGATGAGTCTGACAGCAGCAGATACAGAGAGAGGACACAGTTTTTCAATGTAAAGTGAATTGGAGCCAGAGTCGATGGAGCCGGAAGAGCGCCCATGATCACTTCCCATTTGGAACGAGGCAACCAGAAAAGAAACGCAGCGTGTTCCCTTACACCAGAACACTACAATATTATAAAAGTCCATGTAAAAATGCATTCATTAATTAAAAAAAATGTGGTAGGAGTCAACAGAAAATTGCCGTTAGGTAGAGCCAGGGTCCCCGCTACACCACAATATGACGAAGGCGAGAGCGAGCAGACCAGTGCCCAGCAGATCCCCCAGAGCAGTGAGGTACGGTATGGAGTAACTGTCAGGATCCTTCTGCCTCCTCCATAAACAGTGCACCATGTACTCAGCTGTGCACAGGAGGAGGAGAACCTGATGGAAAACAGTTATGAAGAGCAGTAATTAGTGAAGTAATTACACAATACTGTAACCTCACCTTAAATGCTTTTGTATGACTCTTGGTTGCTATGCCCACAATGATGTGAATGATCATTTTAAAAGTTATTGTTATTTGTGTATTATACCATAGACTGTATAAAAAAGTGTATTAAAGGAGTGTGACGTAACCCCAGTTATAGCGGCTAATTTAGAGCCAAGTTTCATATTAAAAACTCTGACCGTGAGAATAATAGCAACCAAATAGCAGAGCAAAGCTGTTGAAAGTAAAGCCCCTTCCCATCTGCACCACTGGTTAGGCAGTCAAACCTGTTGCTAACAGGAGTGACCTCGGGAAGAAAAGCGCATAATTTGTCTGTTATTAATGTTCATATCTTGATTTACAGACACAATAGTCAAATAAAAAACCCAGGATCATGTAGAGGTTAATACGAACATTTAAGACCAAAATTATGAGTCTGACAGCAGCAGGTACAGAGAGAGAGGACACAGTTTTTCAATGTAAAGTGAATTGGAGCCAGACACCGAAAGTGTGCCCATGATCACTTCCTATTAGGAACGCGGCAGCTAGCAGGTTAGTGTCGTGGAAAAATATCCTCTAAAATGTTTGTATGAAATGATTAATCACACTAATATTGTTTTGTCCAAATATGGGAACACACAGAGGATGTGGATGTTGCCGAGGGAGAGAGCCAGAGATTGTTCTTACCAGTCCGGGAAACGAACTAGTGCTGGGATATGGTCCATTAGTTTACGGGAATTGTCTGGAAACTAACTAGTGCTAAAATGTCAGGTTGACCTAACATGGAATGCTATTACATAACTGGGAGAATGGCCTGATAGGAGTATAAAGTAAGAGGACCTCTCCAGGTTCGAGGTCCTGGTCTGTTCGTCCTTTGGGCCCTTGCTCTCTCTCTCTTTGATGCGTCCACATCTCTCTGCTCCATCGGCATCTACTGTCACTGTATAAGTTGTACCTATGTGCATCGGATTGAATAAACATCACCTAAACCTTCTCTCGGCCTCGGTGGTTCTTGATCGAACAACCACACAAGAATTCTGGCATCACGAACAACCACATTAGCTATATCCATCTACTGTATATATACATTCTATATATAGACTACTTCTGATAAAACGAAAAGATTAAAATTTTATCCAGTTATGTATCAGTACTTGCTTAAATGAGTATCTAGTTTCGATACTAGCTTTAGTAGTGATCAGTATCTCATTTTCTTTTGACAACTCTAGAAGAAGGCCCGTCGACAGAAATTTGGAGGCCCAGTGCAAGAAACTTCAAATGGGCCCTCATTCATAGAATTAATAGGAAGAGGGTCCAAATGTGGCCCTGGACAACAGACCCTCTGTCCTTCTCTGTCGACGGCCCTGCTTAGACGTAATACACTTTTGAAAGTACAAGAAACTCACCTGAATAACTGAGGCAGACAAAGAAGAGAAGAGTAACAGGGGACTGGGTAATGAGTACGCTCCTTTCATCACGTGAATGCCGAACAAAAAAAAACGAGCTGGCCCGGTATGACCAGAGCGAAAGCAAAACCTGAGCAGAACGGTGATTTGAACCTGAAAAAGTGAAGGAAAAGTCGTTATGTTTAAGGAGAATAGAACGATAAGATTATTACAATCAAAACTAAAATTGAATGGGACGCAATTCTCAAAAGGCAAAGGCTGCAGTTTTTGAAGTACCAAAATGTTCTCCCCAAACATTTCTGCATAAAAAATGTTAGCTCTGTAGTTTAGATCAGTTTAAACATGTTCTGAAACACAGTGGTGGAAAAAGTACTTAATTCTGTTACTTAAGTAAAAGTACAGACACTAGAGCAAAAAATACTCAAGTAAAAAAAAAGTATCACATGAAAAAAAAATCTACTTAAGTAAAAGTATTAAAGTATCTGTTCAAAAACGTACCTAAAAAATGCAAAGTAAAAGTATTTTGTTGCAGATTTTGAGGTCTTATAAAGCTTCAAATATAGTGATTTTGATAAAGATTTTGCAGCTGTTTTTATTCATATATTTTGTTTGCTCATTTTATGAACGTGTTAAAAATAAACCCTCAGACTTTTCAGCAGGTCTCAAAACAATATTAAAATACCTGCTCTCAAAGTATCCTCTGTAAAATGTGTTTTAGTACAGATACCTAAACGTTATACTTAAATATTGTACTTTACTCCTTTTACTTCGTTACCTTCCACCACTGCTGAAATGTGCTTCTTACATTAGTTTTTCTTTCTATTCCAGTCAGTTCTTCTGTACGTGTTTTAAATGTGAACTTTGAACAAAATCTAATCATTAAAATACAAATCACAAATCTAATGACCATCACCACACAGTCAGGAAAAAAACATGAGTACATATTGTGCAGCGTAACAAATAATCATGTACCTGAGCCGAAGAAAAGCCCGACAGGGACTGTAGCAGCCGGTTCGATCGTCCGGCACCTCTCCTGGTGAGTACTTCATGTGCAAACTCGTAGAGATGCGACTGGACTGGATTTGAGACCAGGTTTCCTCCGATGCCTGATCAAAAAGAATTAAAACTGTTACTGTTTAAGAGTCTGAAGGACATGGATGCTGCTCACAAACACAAAGAAGCAAATGTTATACTATATACTCTTCTATAAGTAATCACAGGGAGCACATGCAGTAAAACCACAGAGTAATACACAGCGGTGGAATGTAATGAAGTAAAAGTAGTAAAGTATTACATTTAAGTACAATTATTAGGCATCTGCACTTTACTTAAGTAGATTTGAGCCCTAGGTCAAATTTGGCTGCAGTTAATTGCTGCTACCCAAATGAACACACAAAAAATATGTAAAATTTCAATTCAAAAAATTCAAAAAGCGCAGAGTGCCACTTCTGGCCCCTGCGCAGAGACACCTGGTGGATGTTGAGCTGGAAAGTTAAACAAACAAACATCATCTTCTCAGCAAACCAGCGGTGGGTAAAAGTGTGTTTTGTTTTATTTATCTTTTTAATAGTAGCTTGCAGAAATGTCTAAAAATATGTTTTATATTCTTTTTGGATAAATTAGCAAGCCCAATGGGTCAAATTTGGCCCTGATCCTAAATTAAAGAATAATAGGTTAAATTGAAAAAGTGGATATTTCAGTGTTCAGTGATTTTATAGCAGTAATTTAATGCAATGTTCATAATTTTTAATTTAATAATTTTTTAAAACAATACTTAATACTCCATTAGGTAAAGTGGATGACGTGTCTCACATTAACACAACAACAGAGAGTATTACAACCACTAATGCCCCACTGCGGCACCTGCTTTTCCAAGAAGTTTCCAATCCGAGTACAAACCTGCATAACTCCACTGATCTCCACTGTCAGGGTGATTTGAGTTAAGTTTTCTCCTGAGAGCTCCGACTCCCAGCTCAGTCCTTGTTATTTTTTATATAGGTATAATACTCCCTACAATGGAAGCATGGCCAGACTGGACGGCACTGCTAGACTTTTGCGAAGGCTGCCGAGTTGTATCTACACATTTATACTCTTAATTCCAGTATGTGATGTGATGTGTTTTGTGCATCATTTTGCTTATTTCAGTCGTGTGCTGTGTTTCATAAGAAGTTAACTCAAAATTACAAACCTTACAAATATATAAGACTTTTGTGAAGAGAGACTGTGTGGTTTGGTTAAAAGCCTCCAGTTTGTTACAAATGACTCAGGGATACCACAAAACGAAGAGCTGTGGAGTTTTCTCAGCAGCAAAACATGACACAGTGAATTAAAACGCCACTGGACTAACCTCAGGGGCCCAAAGAAAACGCACCACAGTGTTGATTCAGTCTGGTTTATAAACATCCAGCTTCAGTAAGACGAGCCATAAGTTTCGGCATCCTCCTTTCACTCCTTTAAAATCCTCTTATGAGCCCGACACTGACGCCACAGACTGACTTCAAGTGATTTGTTACAAAGGTGGACTGGTAACAAATCACCAGTGATGTTGGATTGATAAAACCAGACAAACGTGATGTGTCCATGTTATTCTATCGAGACATATGTAACACTTCATATTCATGTGTATTTTGCTGGATGCTAAACCCACAACCTTGGTTAATCCCATGTGTTTCCTGTACAAGCTCTAATTATTGTGTAAAGTGAAGTTCAACTTTAGACCAAATAATAGAACATTAGTCAAAGCAACTCCAAAGCGAGAGAGCTGTGGGCACCAAGGTCATAGTGGAAACCAATGTACAAGCCGTCGCGTGTTGATAGTCTTTTGTCTTATTCTCCCGTCTTCTTCTTCTTCTCCACTACATAAAAACTTGGCCTCTGTGGAGTGTCTCTTTGTCTCTTTCGTCTGAGATACAATCCCTCGTTCCCTCTCGTCTCTCAGGATGTGAGGAAGAGTCTGCAGATTTAGTCAAAGGCATAATCTTTATCTTTTTCCCTGGATACAAAATATTTAATCGCCCTCAAACTGGAGTAAATTCATTCTTAAATGCACCGAAACACAGCCATGAACACAGACATGACATCTAACTACTCCGACAACTACAGCTGGATCCGGATCGAGATGCCGCATCCTCTGCATCGTCGCATCTTCATGGGGCTGCTGTGCCTGTGACCTGGACGGTGGCCAGGCCCAGATGCCCTGACATCCTCTCTGGGATCTCATACCTGAGACCACGTCCGAGTCCATGACTGGTGTTGCAGGCCCCACGAGACCCAGCCTGGGACGAGAGGTTCAAACCCGATACCCTGCCTGGATCAAACCCCATATCTGTTATTGGCTCCCTCAGAAGAACTGATCGCTCTGTTGACCAAGACGGCCCATTACTGATGACTGAATGTCAGAATTTGAGCTTCAGCAAATAACCACAAGACAAAACACCTTTTGGATTGACCTGTGGTCCTAATTGGCCCATGAAACTTCAAAAATGCTGAGTGCAAACTATTCTGCATCTGACTAAACACTGAGGCTGTTGTTTCACTCAACGCTTCACTGAGGAGTGCAGAAATATAGACAAGCTGTACAACTGTATATATATGTTCCCATATCCAGGTCATATGTGTCAACTCCTACAACAGGATGATGCAACTATAAAGACGACCTGCCTCAAAGTCAGAGCAGGTCCTGGACTCACTTCCTCGCTTAAGACGGGAGCCTCACTCTCCAGGGTCAGCACCTGATACTCAGATGTTTGTTTTGGGACGTTTTTTTCAGGACCTTGGGTTGTAAGATTGTGTCTGGGACAGAGGTGCGTCACAATAACACTGAATTTGCTTATTTGAGTTTGAGGTTTGGACACCTGCTTTAAATAAGTGGGATAAACTCCAGAAACACTTTTGATACTAAGAAAGGTGATTGCAGCCCCTGGGATGACACCTGCAGGTTGTGGCGATAAACCTCACAACATGCGCGCAAATTGCTTTTCTAACTATTAAAGAGGTTTTTGTGTGGGTCCTCCGTCCTGCCTCTCCCTGGTATGACCTTAACTGTTCATAAAATCCTTTTAAAAAACGCTACAACTGGAATAAACAACACTGTCACAAAGTCTCGAGGGGTTTATGTGCTTTGTGCTGATGGGAAATAAACGTCTCCTGTGTTTGGACTCCAGCCTCTTCAGCTCTCGCCTCTCTACTTTACATTAGTACATTTTATTCTGCAACAATATGGTGTTTTTTTAAAAAATATATATTTCTTGTAGTATCCCAATATCAGGGGATATTTTGTCAATATGTGACAGAAATAAGAACTGTTTTTAGTGAAGGTTGAAGTATCAGACAAATGTGAATTACAGTATTATCCTCAGAAGTGAAGAAATATCACTTTTATATTTTATGTGGACGTTTACAACATGTTTTGCTTTTTTACTCTTTAGCAGCATTTTGAGATGGCTTGTAATTTACTGTAAACATGACAATAAACAGTATTCACATTATTATGAATAATTTGGTAAGTCCCAATGCCCATCGCGACGCTAATTAAAAGTACATTCATGTATTTTGGCGGTTAATTCCTTATGTGTGAATACATTATATACTTCTATGTTATCGTCTAATAAACCATGTCTGAAGTGTTAGATTTTAGAAGTAGGGCATAGGTAAAGCTCAAGATAATGGATTTAAGCTGTGTAACTGGAATTTCCCCACTGTGGGAGTAATAAAGGTATATCTTAACTGAACTGGGAGAGAAAATAATGGAGGTGCAAGTGGAAGATCAAAAGACTGTGTCACCTGAACTGAAAGCAGGAGATGTCTGCCTGAAAAGAGACTGAGGCTGATGTTAAGAGGGAGCGCTGAGTTAAAAACATGCGTTAAATGAATGTATGTTTCGTTTTAAAGAATACGTCATGAGTCTAGTAAAAGAGAGTCTGCGTGGCTCACTGTCCGAGTCTTCTCCCTGTGATCAGAGAAAAGTCCAATACTTGTCTTGAGTCTTTTTAGTAAACAGTGAGTTTTTTTTGACATTTTGCTATTAAGATTCTATGACATCTGTTTTTTTTTTATTGTATTTTTCATAATAAAAGTTACGCTACATCATTTATGAATTGTTATCTTTATTGTAAATTAATTCAAACTGGGCTTTGTCTTTTGATTGATTTTGATTTATCGTAATGGAGTTATTTTCATATATTCAGTGCTGGACTCACACACACACATGCATATTATAATCTGTGTGGGCAAAAACTGGAAATGTCCTTTTCTTTGTCTATAGACCATATGTCTGAAGTCTTTACAGGCCATGTACAGCCACACTGAGTACAAACTGCAGCTGCATCTAAACAGGAAGTTTGCGGTTTTGGCGCTTCACCATCGGAGACACAAAGGTGCAGACAAAGGGCATGCTGCTCTCTGGTGTGTTTGTTGCTATTTCCTCCTCTACAACAGGATGTCAACGCTGCACAACAAGAGCAGCTCTCCTCAGACTCACATCTATAACCTCACAAAGTCAAACTCAGGCTGTTCTCTGTACAGATTATGGGCTCTGGGTCGAGGATTCAATCTTTCTGCAGGAACGAGTTTAAATTCCAATAACATGATTTGATATCAAAGGCTGATGATGTCTCTGCAAAAATGAACATTTAAAAGAAGTGTGGGTTGTAAGCTCACGCCTTGAAACATCCTCGAGGTTCTTCTTCTAAGTTTCTTTATCAGTTCATTTTGTACAAAGAAAAGGATCATCTGTATTTAGCCTTGTTTCCATAAGGCCAGTACGAGGCTGACCGTGACCATTTCCACTGTAAAAAAGCATTCGTTCCGCCCCCTTTTTACGGGTCCAAAATAGACCTCTGGAGGTATGTGTGGGCAATATATACATGTAATATTGCTGATTTTCTTTATAATGGTGTAAAACGTTCTGTTTTCCAAGCAGTAGTGACCATATATCATTCTACTCTGAGTATTATAGACACTGACGCAACCACATTGTTCGACTTCCTGATGTGATCACATTGTTCGATTGTGCTTTAAATTTCTTATTTATAGAATGTTACCCTCCCACTGCTTGAGTAATATAAAACACTGGTATGAGCTCACCTTCTTTAGACTCTACCAGATTGTGTGACTATGAAACTCTGTCACACCCAACTGTTTTGCTGTAACCCAACAGTAAAGATCTACAGAACGATCCCTGTGCCTCTGCGCCTGTTCTTCATGCAACAGAACAGAAACCGACAGGTACTACCTTCCATAGGGGTCTGTGATGCTTGGGACCTGGGACTGGCTCATGGGGGGCCATGAGAGGGCCACCAGCAACTCCAGCCAAGTTGTCTTTCCATGCTCTGGGTACAGCTCCCACATAACTAATATTAACTTAATAAAATCTAAAGCATTCCTGAATTGTAACGATGGCAGTAAGGACCCAAACGCAGCGCAAAGAGGACACAGCCCAACTCCGTGTCAAAAATCTGATCAGGTTTATTGTGAAGAAACAGATTCAGAGCCTGCATGTCCTCTCGTGACAAAAACAGATGAACAGAATAACATGAACGAAACAAACAGGAACAACTCACATGAAGGAACTGAAAGTCACTCAACTCAAACTCCAGCAAACTAGACAGGACAGAGACAGAACATACAGGCTGCCCCCCCGATTAGCAACTGGGAACAGGTGTGGAGCTAACCAGGGGGGCAGCAACAAAAAACGGAGTTGGAATCAAAGCAGGGTCAGGAACAGACCCCCCAGCAGGGCAAACAGGGAGGATCGTGACACGAACTAGCCTCTCATAAGGCTCTCAGATGGGAACGTCCTCCACACATCACTATTTGGGGTTATTAACACAGGAAGCCACAGCAAAACGTTCAGCTGAGGGGACTGGTTTCCTGTCAATGCTCTACGTCTAGAGGACGATGCACATTTCATTTAACAGGGTTGAATTAGTGTCCAAAATTAGTTAAGAGGCAGAGAAAACTATGCGCTAAATTGTAATTGTAAGACTGTGTTAAAGGCCCATTTTACGCTGTTTTCTGATCTATGTTTGAATGTTTCCTCGTCACAAACAGACCTGGAGTTGTGTTTTGCTTCGTTCACACATGTTTAACACAAACACACCTGCAGATTTAGGCTGAGTTCTTCTCTCAAACTGAAAACAGCCTGTCCTACTTTGTGATGTCATGTGGTAAAACAGGAAGTGCTTCAGTTTAGCTACGTCCATTTATATAAACTATGGTAAAAGTGGATATTTGTAAATATTCGTGGAGTTAATGTTTAATTTTTGATACTTTCTGCCGTTAAACTCAAGAAGAAGTTGGAGCGAGTGTACTGCGTCTGACAGGTCTGAAAATGGAGTGCTGTACGCGGGGATGAAGGGATGAAGGGATAAAGGGATGAAGGGACCTCCGAAGGGGACTTCAAGGAGAGTGTAGTGCGCGGGAGAGGGAGGAGGGTTTAGTTTGGAGGGGGAGGGACGCACAGGTTTCACATCTGCTGTCTACAAGTAAAAATAAAATCAATCCAGCTTACAGATAGTAGCTTTACAACTGTAGTAATTATGTAGTTTCATAATTCATCTGAGCCATGTCTGTACTTCAAATTTAGAATCATGCTCATTTTTTCCGCAAACTTGACACATCTGCTTAACAAAAATCGTTTGTTTCCAGGCAAATTAATGCATTTTGTAAAGTATTCAGACACACGGGCCAATCAGAGTACTGTGTTTGTTTCACCGTTTGTTCTCCAGCTCCTGTCACTAACTGGAGAAGGACATTTTTCAGTTTAACATTGTCTCACATCATCTTTTGGCAAACCACTGTCTAAACTGTGGCATGATGCTGTCTAACCGGAGCCTAATGACCTTCAGAGTCTCACTACATTTGCTAAATAAACCTTGTCGTGGAAAACATCCTCTGAATGTTTATAGGTAATGATTAGTTACACCGATCTTGTTTTGTCTAAATATGGGAGCACACAGAGGATGTGGATGCCTGAAAGGAGCCAAGGGCCAAGCTGTTCTGATGTAACCAGTCCACTACTTTCCGGGACTTGTTTGGGAACTAGTTAGTGCCAGAATGTCAAGTTGACCTGACATGGAATGCTATTACGTAACTAGGGGAATGGCTTGGGTATAAATTAAGGGGACTCTGCCTTGGCTTTTGTGTTGCGTGTCTTTTGGGCCCTTGTCTCTCCACTGTCTATTACTTTAATCTACTATTTTTATTAATTGGTTATCTGGATCACTTATAATTTGTACCTATGTGCAATGGATTGAATAAACGTCACCTAAACTTTTTCTCGGCCTCGGTGGTTCTTTATCAAACAACCACAACCTCGTCTAGAAGCTTGGGGATGGGATCACACTATGCTCACTGTCGACTTGTCCTGTCCTGCTTTAGACCTCCAGCCTTTGATTTCCTCTCTTTCTTGGACAAGGTGATAGAAGTTGACCCTGAACAGGAGCCAGACCTGGAGCCCGAGGTGTTCTCCTGTTTTCACCTTCCTACTTCATCTTATCTTTTGTTTGTTGTACTTTGTTCCTCTGTCTTCACGTCAACACAGAAAAAACACATTCCCAAGTTTACAACCCCTACAAAAGGATCAGAATGACTGATTAACTGTAAAATCATCAGCCCTCACAGCAGGACACTGACGTCAAAGGACCCTGAGCCACAGGAGGCACCTGGGTCTCCTGCCTTTTGAAACAAAGGAACCGAGGACAGACCTTCGAGTTCACTCTTAAAGATGATATTTTTGGCATTAACCTCTGCTTTTATGTGTCATATGTAAATCTGTAATTTAAATGTGACGTGCAAATCATGTAGAATCATTCACACTGGAACTGCACTAGGGAAAAGTCTTACAGTTGAAACCAGAACTTTACTAAAACTAAGGTTCAGCAACAGTCTGTGCTCAGAGAATGAGGTCAGCTGACACCTGAATATACTGAATGACCAGGTTATTCCATCAATGGATTTGTTCTTCCCTGATGCTCGGGCAGATTCCAACATGACCAGGATTCATGAGGCTCAAATAGTGACAGAGGTTCAGGAGAATCATTTTCACACATGGAGCCTCCACAGAGTCCAGACCTTAACCCCAGTGAGAATCTTTGTGCTGGAGAAGCTTTGTGCAGCGTCAGACTCAACATCTTGGTGAAAAATTGATGCAACACTGGATGGAAATAAATCTCGTGACATTGCAGAAGCGAAATCGAAACAATGCCATAGCAAATGTGCCGTAATCAAAGATAAAGGAACAATCAAATACTGGAGTGTGCTTTCTTATTTTTTTGGCCAGGCAGAGTATATAGACATAGACATATAAAACAATAAAAATAACAACTCACCATTAATTACTGGAGCATATACGATTATTCCTGCCAAATTGGGATCCGCAACAGTTTTGTCCAGAATAAGCCCACCAATGCTGAGAGAAAAACAACCAAAATGACTTTTTAATTCCAGTTGAAAAGTTTCAGAAGATGCCAGCAAAAGATTTCAGAACATGAGTTTAAATCACGTGTTTGCAAGTTCATAATAGCTACTTAAAGGTCATATATTCTGCAAAATGGACTGTTGTGAAGCTTTACGCCATGTTCTAATGCTGTTTCCTCCTCAAAAACAGACCTGGAGTTGTATTTTGTTTCATTCACACACTTTATTATTAGTCTGTAACATCTCCAAAGCTCAAAATGCTCTGTTCCACCTTGTGAAGTCATGAAGTGGTAGTTTTCATGTTAACAGCTCCTTTTATCTTTAGTTCAGTGGAAATTACAAAAATTCCAGGTCAGCTGATGAAAGCATGATTTTTTTTGTTGTATTACTTTACTCTTAAACCTGGAGTTGAATACTTTGTGTCTTAAGCATTGAGGTGAACTTGTTTCTCTGTAAAAATGTGACACTTATTTTAAGACGTCTTCACCAGAACCAGCTGCTTCAGTCACCTGTTACTGGTATCTATTTTCAAGTTAACAAAAGGCCTTGTAAAACTTCTTTTTAGTGACTGAAAGCATCTGTTGGCGACGTATTTTACCTCTCTCTGAACAGTTAACGGTACGTCCATGTCACGAACCCTGTCTGTCCTGCCTTTCTTTGGTCCTTTCCCTCCCTTCTGTCTGAGCCTAGAGCTGGGGTGAAAATCTTGGCTCCTCCTGTTCACACCTGGAGTTCATTCACAATCAGCCACACCTGAGGAGGATAAGAGGAACCAGGACCTGACACTTGGTGCCAGCGCAGACAGTCTTGCTAACGCTAGTCTAAAGAAGGCAGAAGTACAACTCAGAGTACCTCTTAGTAGGATGGAGTGTCATTCAGTTGTACAGGCCAGTATTAAAAAGCAGTGGCAGTGGTGGGATGGTGAAACAAAAGGGAGACAGATGTATAGCCTTGTTTCAACATTTAATGACACTTCTAGGCTCGCTCTCTCACGCCAGGCTGACAAACTAAACTGACACGCCTCCGGTTAGGCCTCTGTGGGTTGGCCCGTGAGTTATTTCTCATTGGGAAACGTGATGATGGTTGTTGTGAGTGGTGTGGAATTTCTGAGACTGGTACATGTTATGTTGCACTGTCCAGTATATAGTGCTCAGAGAAGAGACATGTTTAGTGGCTCTTCTGGCTTTTGCTCCTCACCACATCCTGCTCCCTGGACCATCTCAGCTCTTCATTCTCCAACCCTGCTCTTCTCCACAGGTACTGTTCACCTCGTTTCAGACTCTGCTACTCACGCTCTGCCTATGGACCACGGCAAACAAACATCTCACTCCCGACTCACCGACTGATCTACCCTACTGTCATTTTTGCACTTTGCACTTCTGTAAATAAGCACTGTTAAACCTTCCCCGAGTTCTGTCTTTTTGGTCCCTCTTGCCTGATATTATGACCGTCCATTTATGACCTTGTATGGACTTTGGTTTAAGCCCTTTTATAGGATCAGCCTCCTTTAGTTAGTACTTTTCTTGGGGTATAAGTACTGGGTGGTTCCTTTGTATAAAACTCATATGTCTGTAACTTCATCTCATGAGATAAACTTCTTTCAACTCTCTACCTGGTCTGCAATCTTTTCCTTCACGATTATAGTTGATAAAAACTAAGAAATACAATCTGATACACTAGACTACACCTTGGACCGGGCGCACACACTCACCAGTTACTTACACCGGGGGGCGCTATAGGTCCTTGCCCTCCCTCCAAGTCTCCAGCGTTTTGAGCTGTGTGTTTTGTTGTGTGGTCATTAATTAGCTTTTTTATTTGTGTACCTAACCTACTTAATGTAATTTGTGGTTGGATTTGGTCAGTTCATGGTAGATTATGTGAGCGGTGTGAGTGTTGGTGATTCTATTCAATGTAAGTGTCAGTCACATGGTGTAAAACGGTGTAAAACAGTGGGTCCACCTGCTGATGACCATGGCCGTGATGATGGGCTCCCAGCCTGTGCGCAGCAGAAGAAGAGTGTCCGGATGTTTGGACGATTGATGATCCAAACGGGGATGAGGCAGACAATTAGGAAGTCCACGAGGAAGAGCACAAATGGAGATCGATCTGAAAGCACATAAAGTAAATCATACTGAGGTTGTTCCAACTCAAATGTAATTTAAAATATACAAAAGTCACTGACACTTTTAAATCTTCAGTAGCTCCTATAATTCTTAAGTTTTACTCACCAAATTTTAGCAGTAGATAAACTGAACCTTCACAGATTTTTGGCAATATATACGGTTATAATTGTTCACTTACACTTGAACTTATCACTACTTAAACTACAGGAAGTAAAACCATTTTGGGTTTGTCTCTGAACAGCCTGATCCAACACACTTTACAGAACATTTAAAGCATTTCCGGCTTAGGTCTCTTATTTGATCCTGATGTCACGTTTGAAGTGGTTTATTGTCTGAGGTTTATTCACAAACACCTTTTCTTTAAGATAGACCCACAGGAAGAAATCAGGACGAGTCAGGTCTGTGGAGATCACATACTGCCCCCTGTCTGTGAAAAACACTTATTATTCCTTTAATGGCATTTGCTCTTGGGGCATCTCTGGTATTAAAATGTCGACGGTAACACCGCTGGGTTTGTGAATTTGACCCATGTGACTCAAAGTACCACTGTACAATGAGGGTTCGTTCCTCGGTGCTGGATTTGCTCAGATTAATGTCAGAAGAGTCGTTCTAAACGCTCTGAAAAAATACAAGAAAAATATTTAGAACCAAAAGAGTTATGACTTTTTTTCAACTGTCAGTGACTTTTGGGCCACCTGTTTAACTTGTGCTAATTAGGTGGTCCAGAAAAAGAAAAGTTTCGAGACCAGCTGGAGACTACAAGGACTGTGCCCAAGAAGATAACACCTAAGATCTGGTCTTGTGATTAAAGCCACTTCTTATCTGTAGCCCCTATTCACCAAGGACCGTGTGACCTCCACCCACCCCTCCACCGTTTTATGAGGGTCATAAAACAATCACATTGTTTGACGCCAAAAGGTTTTTAACATGTGACCACATGCTGACCAGCAGAAGACCCGCCTCTCACACACACACACACACACACACACACACACACACACACACACACACACACACACACACACACACACACACACACACACACACACACACACACACACACACTGGGAGACCCTATAAAAGCTTCAACAGTCACATCTCAGGACTCTCTTCCTGTCCTTTCCTGAGAGTTTCATTGTTCACTTCATTGTTCCTGCGTGGAACTCATTAAACCCTTCTGACTTTATACTTCAGTCTCTTAGTCCTCTTTGACGCTTGTACTAGAAACGAACAATTCTTACAGCACGAAAGTTTGACCATTAAAGAAGGAAATAGAGCCACTGCACGAAAGTTTGACCTTAAAGAAGGAAATAGAGTCACTGCGAAAGTTTGACCATAAAGAAGGAAATAGAGCCACTGCACGAAAGTTTGACCTTAAAGAAGGAAATAGAGCCACTGCGAAAGTTTGACCATAAAGAAGGAAATAGAGCCATTGCACGAAAGTTTGACCTTAAAGAAGGAAATAGAGCCACTGCGAAAGTTTGACCATAAAGAAGAAATAGAGCCATTGCACGAAAGTTTGACCTTAAAGAAGGAAATAGAGCCACTGCGAAAGTTTGACCATAAAGAAGGAAAATAGAGCACTGCATGAAAGTTTGACCTTAAAGAAGGAAATAGAGCCACTGCGAAAGTTTGACCATAAAGAAGGAAATAGAGCCATTGCTGGTAAGATTGACTCTTAAAGAAGGAAATAGAGCCACTGCACTTAAGTTTGACCTTAAAGAAGGAAATAGAGCCACTGCATGAAAGTTTGACCTTAAAGAAGGAAATAGAGCCACTGCTGGTAAGATTGACTCTTAAAGAAGGAAATAGAGCCACTGCACGAAAGTTTGACCATTAAAGAAGGAAATAGAGCCACTGCACGAAAGTTTGACTCTTAAAGAAGGAAATAAAGCCACTGCACGAAAGTTTGACCATTAAGGAGGGAAATAGAGCCACTGCACGAAAGTTTTGCGGCAGCGGGAAGAACTTAGCCGATGTAAAAAGACGACAAAATCTTTCAGCGGAAATAAAAGCAAATGGCTCATGTCGATGCTGTTTGATTTTCTAAACCTGCAGTTATGTTCATCTTGTGTCGATTTTCAGGCAGAAGTTTGAGCCTGTCTTGAATTAAAACTCAAAAAAAACTCCGTGTTCCGTCTTTCTGTGTAAATATCTCATGTTACAACATATTTGTAACATATTTGGCTTATATTCAGGTGCGAATTTTATGGTATATAAAATGTAGAAATTAGTAAAAATTAAGAAAAAAAACTGAATAAGAGAGTGTATCTAAACTTTTGCCTGTTAAAGTGCGTTTTACCCATAAATGTGTAGAACCACTGGCTGAAACAGGCCAGCAGAGCCAGAGTGATGAGGTCTCCAAAGCTGGCGGCCATCGGTGTCGCAATATTATCAGGGTTAAGTCCCAACCGCTTTGAGCCAATGATCACTCCGACCATAATCAGACCTGTAACAGTAAAGATAACACCATTTCAACTCTTTACATAGTTTTATAGTTCACTGTTTATGTGTTACCTTGGAGCAAAGACGCTATAAACGCAGTGGAGACACTAGTGGAAGATAAAATAACTATGTGGTTCACGGGCATGTTTCCCTCTGCCATCCAGCCGAGCAAAGCGGCCATCAGCGACGCCAGCAGCCCGAGCACCGTGGCCTGCAGCTGTGAGACAAGACGTTTATACTTTAAAGCTCCTATATTACACAAAATGCACTTTAAGTCAAGTTATAATGCTGCTACTTCATCAAAAACAGACCTGGAGTTGTTTTTTTTTGTTTCATTCACACATGTTTGAGTGATCCTGCATTAATCTGTCTATATCCCTGTTGAAGGATCCCAGCAGAGGGCGCCAGAGGGTGCGTGAACGTGACGTCACACTGTTTTATAATGCTTAAAGTAGCTAAAAATGTGATAAAATTGATTGAATGCAAGCTTATTTGCTAAACATATATTCACACATATCATTTTGATGATTTTACCTTTATTCCGTATATTCGATCTGTTTATATTGATGTATTGCTTAAAGTCACATTTAAAGTAGTAGCTGTAGTGACCATACGCCTGAGTCGCTTCGAGAGGAGTCCGGGTTTGAATGAATGGAATGACTCGTAGTGACGTTTTAGTGATTTTAATAAGGTGGTGCAGATGAAAGTTGAACAGGTTACTCATACAAAGATGGTAAGTTGTAGGTAACAAGAAAGAAAATAAATGCGGTGAAAATAAAGCGTAAAATAAAGCGGTCAACGAAAATATGGCTACCCGGCGTCTCCCCCTCCACCTGTAGACAAAAGGAAAACCCGGGGCCTTTGTACCTCCCCGTGCGTCACCTTTGCCCACGTGAACCCCGCCCCTCACGCATCACCATGGCAACACACATGGCTCCTACAGTAGTTATAGTTGTTTGCTAAACATGACTGAATAAAATTGCTAAAAATGCTTAGCTAATCATCATATTTGCTCGTTTTGACAGTTTGTATTGCTAGTTTTTGCCTTTATAATCTGAATTTGCCTGTTGTACCTTTAATTCAGCTTTTATAGTATGTCTTTGATTTAATGATACCGTTTGAAGTGTCGGGAATGATTATTTTATATAGACCATATCCTGAACTTACTTTGTCTGTGTGTTCTACGTGGCACATGAATGAACTCAGGATCTGTTTGTGAACACTGTCGCTGTTAACATGTTGTACAGCTGCACATTTCCCAGCTAACTGTTGATGCAAGTGACCTTTGAACCTGTTTTCCATACATTTGGCTCCTCTAAACACAGATACGGTTTGGTAAGCTGTTCGTGTCGAGCTAATCGCTAACCAAGCATAAGTATAAGAGTCACTTCAGCGATGTAAAGACGGGAGACGGTCGGGAGACAGTCGGCGTCTTTGCCTCAGTGACGCCTGAATCTTCACAATAAAACGACAATGATGCAACCGCCTGAATCATCCCAATTCTTGCTTTTTGCCGTCATTTCTCAAAGCTGACAGAAGCTAATTGACTAGAGATTTAGATTCAGTTGTGTTTTATCACATATTTATATTTACTCTTTTAATGATTTTGATGGTTTTAATTTTGCTTGTGCTTGTAATAACAGAGACGATTGCAATTCCACTATTTAATGATTTAATTTAGTTGGACCGGCTATAGTTTAAATTATCCGACAGTGATCCGACAATCCCCAAAGCTCAAAACGCTCTGTTCCACCTTGTGATGTCATAAAGTGGTAGTTTTCAAGCTAACAGCTCCTTTTTAGCTTTAGTTCAGTAGAAATTGGCAATTCCAGAGCTGAAATCATCCAAATGATTCTAGTGAAGGTGGAGTTTAAAACACAGTGGAGCACTTCCTGTATGACCACATGATGACATCACAAGGTGGAACAGGTTGTTTTTAGTTTCAGAGAAGAACTCAGCCTAAATCTGCAGGGTTTGTGTGTTAAACGTGTGAATGAAACAAAAAAAACACAACTCTATGCTTGTTTTTTGACGAGGAAACAACATTAGAACCGATCAGAAAATAGATTAATATGAGCCCTTTAACTTTAACAATTTATATTATTTAAGAGAATATATTTCACTCATTTTGTATCTGTTATAATGTCATTTCCTCATTTTGTTTCATTCACACATGTTTAACACACAAATTCTGTATTTTTAGGCTGAGTTCTTCTCTCAAACTGAAAACACTCTGTTCCACCTTGTGATGTCATCATGTGGTAATACAGGAAGTGCTCCACTGTGTTTTTAAACTCCACACACCTTCACTAGAATCATTTGGATCATTTCCGTGCTTTAATTTGCTAATTTCAGCCTTGGAATTGCCAATCTCCACTGAACTAAAGGTAAATCACTGACTTAATAAAACACAAAAACTATTTCATAGTTTGTACCTGTTTAAGTGCCAGATTCCCCGTGATCAGCATCAACTTTTCACCTGGAAGTTCGATCTTTCCGGCGTTTACCTGAGAAAACCGAACAAAACATGTCACTCTGCTGTGTTAATATCAACCTTTTCCAGACAGCAGCTACAGTCTACAAATAAATGTTTTTATTTATGTCCGTCTTAGTAATTACTCGAGTATATTGAGCTGGAACAATAGATTTTGGGGCTCAGTATTTATCATGTGGACTTTTCCGTCGTAAAACTGGTGGATTTTTGTTATTTTTGTTGTAATACGATAAGATTTGAGCTGCAGAGAGTTGAATAAGTCACTTCTATGGAGAATTATTGCTTCATTTGGTTATTTATTTGGTGCAGCTCATGGCTTTTGATACTGTTTATTTAAAAATGTGTTTATTAGGATTATCTGGCTGTACTTTAAGTGTATCAGTGGCACAAAGTAGTCTCAGTGTTATCGTTTATCGTAGTATATCTCTAAAGCAACATAATGTGCTTCGAACTTATCAAAGTGAGTGAATGTGAAGTGGACCAGATCATGGATTATGTTAATATGTTAATAGTGCAGAAGAAGAGCCGCTGCTCCTTCACGTCGAGAGGAACCAGCTGAGGTGGCTCGGGCATCTGCTCAGGATGCCTCCTGGACGCCTCCCTAGGGAGGTGTTCTGGGCATGTCCCACCGGGAGGAGGCCCGAGGAAGACCCAGGACACGCTGGAGGGACTATGTCTCTCGGCTGGCCTGGGAACGCCTTGGGGTCCCACCGGAGGAGCTGGAGGACGTGTCTGGGGTGAGGGAAGTCTGGGAGTCCCTGCTTAGACTGCTGCCCCCATGACCCGGCCCCGGATAAGCGGAAGAAAATGGATGGATGGATGGATGGATGGGTTAATAGTGCATGTATGTATCCATTCTTTATTGTGGAAACTATGAAAATAAACAGTTTAAAAAAAATAAATAAATCACTGTATTTGTAACCTGACTAGATTTCAAAATATATGCAAAATATTTGTACTTTTTCCTCTTTAAATACATTTATGAACAGGCACTTTAATACTTTTACATAAGTAGGAGTTCTTCACATGATACTTTTACTTGAGTATTTCTTTGCTCTAGTATCTGTACTTTTACTTAAGTCACTTGAGTAAGAGTACTTCTTCCACAATTCTTCTCAAGAAGAATGTCTTTCGTCTCTCAGATGGTCGGGGAACACCTCGGGGTCCCACCAGAGGAGTCTGGTGGTGGGGGAAGTCTGCTTAGACTGCTGCCCCCTCACCCGACCCCGGATAAGAGGAAGAAAATGGATGGATGGAAGAAGAATGAAATGCGATTCAGAATTTAAATATCTGACACCACCCTCATCGGGCTCATCTCGGACGGGGATGAGTCCGTCTACAGGAGGGAGGTGGATCGGCTGGTGTCCTGGTGCAGCAGCAACAACCTGGAGCTCAACGCTCAGAAGACAGTGGAGATGATTGTGGACTTCAGGAAAGTCACAGCCCCCCTGCCTCCCCTCGACTTGACTGACTCCCCCGTCACCACTGTGGACTCTTTCCGCTTCCTGGGCACCTGCATCACCCAGGACCTCAAGTGGGAGCCGACCATCAGCTCCCTCATCAAGAAAGCCCAGCAGAGGATGTACTTCCTGTGGCAGCTGAGAAAAGCCAAGCTGCTGGTCCAGATGATGGTGCAGTTCTACACGGCCATCATCGAGTCCATCCTCACCTCCTCCATCACTGTGTGGTTCGCTGGGGCCACTGCCAGGGACAGACAGAGACTGCAGCGCATTGTGCGCTCTGCTGAGAAGGTGATTGGCTGCAGCCTTCCATCTCTCCAGGACCTGTACGCCTCCAGGACTCGGGTGGAGCAGGTCGTATAGCAGCTGACACTTCTCACCCTGGACATGGACTATTTCAGCCACTTCCCTCTGGCAGGAGGCTACGGTCCATCAGGACCAGAACCTCTCGTCATAAGAACAGTTTCTTCCCCTCTGCTGTTTCCCTCATGAACACTTCTTAAACCTGCACTAAACTGGACACTTCATAACACTGGTCACTTTAATAACCCATGTTGCACTGTTGTTGTTGTTTTGATGCCACTATTGTATATATTTCTACTATTGTATATATTTCTACTATTGTATATATTTCTACCTCCTGCCCTTATTTGTATTTATTTAGTGTGTTTTTTTTGTGTGTGTGTTGTTGTATGTTGCACTTTATCACCGAAGTAAGTTCCTAGTCTGTGAGCTCTGCTCACGGACAATGGCAATAAAACTTCTTCTGATTCTGATTCTGATTAAATATCTTACTGCTGTTAATCAGTGTTGGAGATTTTTCATTTAACTTTTGCATTTATTTTAATCTTTCAAGGACATTATTCCTTCAGAGGACTTTTATCATACCAGGTTGCAGTATTCTTTGGACAGAATTGTGTTTTTTTCGTGTTTATGTTTTCTGTTTTGTTTGTCTTAATGTTACTTGAAGGGTTGCACATTTCATTTTGTGGTTTGCACATTTCTTTTTTTGTGGTTTGCACATTTCTTTTTTGTGGTTTGCACATTTCTTTTTTGTGGTTTGCACATTTCTTTTTCTTGTTTGCAAATTTTTAATTTATTCTTTTTATTTAATTTTTTCGGCACATTTAATATGTTTGCACTGAGGTGGGAGAGGACAGCAATTTCATCTGCGTTATTCATCTTGTATGTATATGCACATTTGACAATAAAGAGAAATTGAATTGAATTAAATTTTTTTCTTTTGCTATCCCAGGTTCTTAAGCTCTACACTCTCCTCTGCTCACAGCTCATCTCTTCAGTTCAGTCAGTCACAATCTGAGCGTCTGCCTCCCTCTGGTGGTGAAAATGAGGTAGTGCAGGTTGAGGCCACTGTAGACTGGGTTTAGTTGCTGTATTTTGTGCTCTCATCCAGACTCACACTGAGATCTGACAGTTGAAACAGTTAAATTATGACCATGCTTCCTGGTTTTCTTTATTTAGAGGTGATCATCCTATAAGTGGAAAGCTGGAGTTCAAAATAAGCAGCTTAAATTGTATTTTAAATGTGTTATATAAATAAATCCAGCTCCTGTTGTGTCTCTGGGATCGGAGAATATCAAGATAACAAAACACCAGACACTTCACCTTATCTCTGGTTGTTGGAGCCATGTGTCTCGTGTGTCACCACTAGAGGGAGCTTGGAGTCTTTTTGTATTTAACCTTTTTGACACATAGATGAACTTTTATCCTTTCAAGTAACATTAAGACATTATTTAATTAAGATTATTGCCTCCCTTGGATTTGGAGATGCCAGAGACAAGACTAGAGCATCACTTACTGTTCTCATGATCTGCATCAGTGGTCAAATAGGATTTAGTCACAACACCGGATT
The DNA here is from genome assembly GCA_019594935.1 of Periophthalmus modestus. NCBI lineage: Eukaryota > Metazoa > Chordata > Actinopteri > Gobiiformes > Gobiidae > Periophthalmus > Periophthalmus modestus. The sequence continues at coordinate 208,960 of JAIEZT010000240.1, forward strand.
TGAAGTACGATAACTGGTGTCTTCATGAAAGCAGGAGAACTAAATGACCAAATTCACTGAAGGGTCATCCAAGTTTTAAAAGTACATCTCCTGCATGTTAGAGCCACATGAACCATCTCACACTCTGAGGACTAAACCAGGACTAAACTAGGACTAAACCAGGACTAAACTAGGACTAAACCAGGACTAAACCAGGACTAAACCAGGACAAAATCAGGACTAAAGGAGGACTAAAGGAGGACGAAAGCAGGACAAAAGCAGGACGAAACCAGGAAGAAACCAGGACAAACCAGGACTAAACCAGGACTAAACTAGGACTAAACCGGGACGAAATCAGAGCTAAACCAGGACTAAACCAGGACTAAAACAGAACTAAACCGGGACTAAACCAGGACAAACCAGGACTAAACCAGGACTAAAACAGAACTAAACCGGGACTAAACCAGGACTAAACCAGGACAAACCAGGACTAAACCAGGACTAAACTAGGACTAAACCGGGACGAAATCAGAGCTAAACCAGGACTAAAACAGAACTAAACCAGGACTAAAACAGAACTAAACCAGGACTAAAACAGAACTAAACCAGGACTAAACCAGGACTAAACCGGGACAAAACTAGGACTAAACCGGGACGAAACCAGAGCTAAACCAGGACTAAACCAGGACTAAAACAGAACTAAACCAGGACTAAAACAGAACTAAACCAGGACTAAAACAGAACTAAAACAGAACTAAACCAGGACTAAACCAGGACTACACCAGGACTACACCAGGACTACACCAGGACTACACCAGGACTACACCAGGACTAAACCAGGACTAAACCAGGACTAAACCAGGACTAAACCAGGACTAAACCAGGACTAAACCAGGACTTAACCAGTGTTCCTGAAGATGTGAGACAGACCTCGACTTTAACAATGTTTAAATCCAGACTCAAACTGTTCTGTTTAGCTGGATATGACTGAAAGGGTTTAACTCTGCACTTTTAATGTTAATTTTTTAGTTTTTTAGTTGTATTGTGATTTTAATGTATTTCTTTTTCTGTAAAGCACTTTGAATTACATTATGTACGAAATTGTGCTTTACAAATAAACCTGCCTCTCCTAAACGAGTGAAAAGACGAGACTCTTCCATTAAATGTCGTTACTTCACCTGCTTCACTTTTAAATGAGGTTAAAACGCAGCCCCTGGACAGATATCACCCCGGGTTTACACTCATAATAATATAATAAAATAATATTCAGTAGTGCACAGGGTGTGTGAAATGTAAATGAATGTGTCTGTTAGTAGAAGATGAGTTGTGCGTTTGTCTCTTTGTGTGGCCTTTACACAACAGTGAGACAGTTCACACGTACGAGGCAGGAGCAGCACGGTATTATTCTTAGAAAGTGACCTTAGGTTTCCTTTGAGCTGCTGTTTATGATCTGAATTAATCTAGAAACAGAAGATTACCTCTCACGACCCGATCTGTGTCGATGTTTGACCTCACGCATTACATATTTGTTCACTGTCCATATGTTTCAGAGCTGAACGAGACACTTTTTCATTTAAGCTCCCTGTTAAAATACAGAACAATGCAAAGAAAAACAACTAAACTAATAAGAAACCATCAAAAACCAGGAGCAGCATTTAAAATCTTCGGACAGATAGCGACGGCTATCTGTCTTGACTTGACTTGACTTTATTTTTCTTTCCAGATATTTCTGTTTTAAGTCAAAGAAGCAAATCAAAATACACCAAAGTCTGAAAAAGGAATAAGCAGAAGCCTGAGCTCATGGTGCCTCCTTTTATACTGAACATAAAGAGCTCCTGAACTCACAATGTTTAAGAACAAATAAGAAAAGAACATAACTGAGCATTCAATATCACTCTATTTATCATTTTCTTTTAATACAAACTTTTAAAATGGCTCAAAGTTCGATAATCTTTGATATATTCATCTAATCCAGGGGCGTCAAACTTAAATTCACTCAAAACTGTGGCTAAGTCTTGGGCCAAACTAATATTTATTGAAACATTTTAACAACAGCTCCATGTTTTTCAGAAGAGTTTGATTAAATTTGAGCGAGGCGACAGGAGTGGAGGTGAATAAGTGTCAACAGAAGTCGACACATGTGCAAAGCATTCTGGGGTTTGTAGTATAAGAGGTGCAGGCGCTATACTGACACGACAGCTGGTTTGGTTTGATATGATCTCGTGGGCCAAATATATGTTCATATTGAGGGCTAAATCTGACCCTTGGGCCTGAGGTTTAACCTGTTCCACACACTGACTCCAGCTGAAACACAGAGCTGTTTTACATTTGTTCTAACCCTTATTTTTTTTTAAATACTTCATGCCCTCGAGGATTATCTCCATTTTTAAACAGATCTTCAATGTGAAATGATAAATGTTTCATCTTAATTTTATACATAAATTGCACAGTTCTATAATCTACCAGGTCTTTAAATTTCACTGTATTTTTCCGGATAAAAAGTTGATTAGTTTGAGCTTTGAGGGGCTTTATTCACAGCTCACACTGCTCGTTTTGGGACAGTAGTATGAGTAGTATATAAAGAGTATTTGTCTGATACGTGTTGCCCTACAGCTCCAGGCCGTAGATCATGTACAGAAGTATCATCAAACTACACAAAATGAACAATGTTTTTTCGTTCATTCTTTCACTTTTGATATAATTGCTAAAGATTTACATAATTTTGTCTTTTAATTTGATTTGAGTCCTGCTTTTCCACAGAGATGGTTTAAACTCATCTCCTGTTATGAAACAAACGACTGAGAGTCTAAAGGGTTAAAGTCTGAAGTCTGCATGTATTAAATCTCCAGAACAGAAACAAAAGCAACTTGAACAACTTCTTCTGTAATTCAACGAGACATAAGACATGTTTCTATAATAAAACACTTTGATTTTAAACCACTTAAACTTTGAAATACTCACAGCAGTAGAAAGTCTAGAGGCCAGGGTCATTTCCAGGTTTCCTTTCATGCCCAACACTGCAGGCACCAGGATGAGGAGCTCCGGGACGTCCAGAAACACGTCCCACGTCTGCAACGCAAAGAAACACCGTCATGACAGAGGAATCAGCTCCAAAGTCTCAAATCTTCTGTAGATTTGAATAATTTTACTAGAAAAAGTACAAACGTGTCCACACCAGTTTAGTTCATCTGTTCTGTCTCACTGTAAAAACCTGCACATAATGATTTTTATATTGGTTTGGACTGAAGGAAACATCGTGCACTGGACATGGAGACATTTTATTATATTTTCCCGCTGATGTTAATGATGAAACGATAGTTTAATAAAGTGACTGTAGTGAAATGTGTTTTTAATGTGTGTCACCTGCAGAGGGAAAGAAACAGGAGCTAAATCTGGTACAAATCATCTTTTCTTTTGTGAGAATAATGAATTTGCATGGTCCCTGACAAAGAAAGAATAAAGAAAGAAAGAAAGAATGAGGCAGAGTGGACATGATGGAAGTATTTATGTGTTTATAATATATAGTAATGATCTGTAATGTAGCTAGTCCATTACTCCTATCTGAGATTAGCACAAAGGACACAATACACAGAAGTTTTAAAAGTTTTATTGATAACTGGTATGAGATAATTGAATTGTGGCAGATGTTTGACTCACCCATGTTGTCTGTCCCAGGTGTTTCGGCCAAATGAGTCCCCGGGGAGCCGAAGCACCTTATGAAGGTTCCGGGACAGACAACTGGGTGAGGGAAAGGAGGGGTGTACTATATTTACCTTTGATCTAAATTGGTGTTCACTGTTTTAAATAATAAATTGAAGTTAATATAGAGCTCTATTTTTAAATGGCTAATATTATTGAATAAAGATGTACACTGTTTTTGCTAGAGCTAAACTTTTAATAGAATTATTGGATATGCACTTACCTATACTGCAGAGTGAGCTCAGCCAATTAAAGAGGTCTCCTATAAAGGGAACAAGCTTCAGTCTGCAGAGAGGGGGCGCTGTATGTGTAGGCTGTATGGAAATGCTGATGCTTTTAACATTTTTCTTGTTTTTTGGAAATATTTTTGGTGGTGAATAAATACACTTTGGATCTGCACTGAACAACTGTCTCAGCTCTGCTCTGTTCCTCCGTAAACCGCTGAAGTTGCTCTCCCGGCCGTTACATGATCTAATATGTTGTGTTTTTATTCATTAAATTCATTAAAATGCACTGTTCCTGTGCAATAAAATAAATAGGCTACATGAATAAATACAGATTTTTTGTCTATATGTTAAAATGCAATGGTGCTGTTACAAGTAGTAAAGTATTGCACTTAAGTAGAATATACAGTAGTATCTAGTATCTGTACTTTAAAATTTACAGTGCATACTTTTTACATTTACTTCACTACATTTGAGAGCAGTCTCTGTACTTTCTACTGCAGGAGCTGGAGGACATGTCTGGGGTGAGGGAAGTCTGGGAGTCCCTGCTTAGACTGATGCCCCCGCGACCCGGATAAGAGGAAGAGCATGGATGGATAGATGGATGGATGGATGGATGGATGGATGGATGGAGGGACTTTACAAATCTTCATCAAAATCACTACATTTGAAGCCTTAGTACATCACAAAAACTCAGCAAAATACTTTTACTTTTTACTCACTAAGTACATTTTTAAATAGGTACTTTAATACTTTAATACTTTTACTCTTTAAGTCGTTTTAAACGGGTACTTTAATACTTTTACTCTTTAAGTACATTATAAACAGATACTTTAATACTTTTACTTTTTACTCTTTAAACACATTTTTAAACAGGTATGTTAATAGTTTTACTTTTACTCTTTAAGTACATTTTAATCAGGTACTTTAATACTTTTGCTCTTTAAGTACATATTAAACAGGTACTTTAATACTTTTGCTCTTTAAGTACATTTTAAACAGGTACTTTAATACTTTTACTTTTACTCTTTAAGTATATTTTAAACAGGTACTTTAATACTTTTAGTTTTTACTCTTTAAGTACATTTTAAACAGGTACTTTAATACTTTTACTCTTTAAGTACATTTTAAACAGGTACTTTAATACTTTTTCTCTTTAAGTCATTTTAAACAAGTAATTTAATACTTTTACTTTTTACTCTTTAAGTACATTTTAACCAGGTACTTTAATACTTTTACTTTTACTCTTTAAGTACACTTTAAACAGGTACTTTAATACTTTTGCTCTTTAAGTACATTTTAAACAGGCACTTTAATACTTTTAGTTTTTACTCTTTAAACACATTTTTAAACAGCTACAGGTCCATTTTTTGCGTGTTTTTTGCCCTAGTGTTTGTACTTTTACTTAAGTAACAAAGCCGAGTACTTGTTCCACCACATATAATACATATAATAACAGAAGATATAATATAACAGAAGATATAATAACAGATTTAAACTCTCGTACCTGAACCACTTCCAGGAGCATCCCAGCTGAAACTGTCCCGAGTCCGGCCAGTAAGAACGGCACGAGTATCTGCAGCAGCAAGGAGCAAATCGATTCCCCGTGTGCATCAGATGGATCTATTTCTGTAGGAGAACTTCTTCTTCTCCTCGTCCCGCCGTAGTGTTCGTTTGACAGCAGAGAGTCCGTTTCACTATAATCCCACGAAAAGTGATGGTTTGAAGGTTTTGTTTCTCCATGTTCCACTTGTGAGTCAAACTGAACAGACGTCGAGAGTAACTTTTCCTGCTCTGGTGACGGTCGCGCTGCCATAGCTTCAGATTAGAGCCTGGAATGTTGTCCTGGAGGCTGCGGTGTAAAAACAGCTCCGATCACACCACTACCTCTGAAAAAAACATAAGGAATAGTGATATAAAGTGTTCAAATCGTCTGTACTCGTGTAAAATGAACAAAAATCTCTAATTAGATTGAAATGACCCTGTTTCTGATCTGTTCTAATGTCGTTTCCTCGTCACAAACACACCTGGAGTTGTGTTTTGTTTCATTCACACAGAAAACGCTCTGTTCCACCTTGTGATGTCATCATGTGGTAATACAGGAAGTGCTCCACTGTGTTTTCAAACTCCACACACCTTCACTAGAATCATTTGGATGATTTCTGCCCTAGAATTGCCACTTATCTCTACTGAACTAAAGGTAAAAGGAGATGTTAACTTGAAAACTACCACTTGATGACATCACAAGGTGGAACAGAGTGTTTTGAGCTTTGGAGATGTTACAGACTAATAATAAAGTGTGACTCAAACATGTGTGAATGAAACAAAACACGACTCCAGGTCTGTTTTTGGGGAGGTTTGTGTTATTCAGGACATTTAACCTCCAAAGTCAAAACATTTAAAACAGGGGTCTCAAACTCGTGGCCCGGGGGCCAATTGTGGTCCGCGAGACGATATTTTGTGGCCCGCAGGACAGTATGAAAGTTAATGTTAGTGTGGCGTTACAATGTTGCATGTAGAAGGTTCCTCCAAATTGTTAAACCCCAAATACACGTGTCACTCTCGCTGTTTACTCCCGTCACAAAAGATTCAACAAATAACGATGTATATCCAGAAAATCCACGAGAATTGGCGTATTTCCTCGTGTATGTTGAAAAGAGCGATGACTTTTGAGAAGATTTTAACAAAGCTTTTTTTGTGGAACACCTGATGCGCCTCACCCAGACGCTGCCTCCTGCGGCCCCCAGATCATGTGAGTTTGAGACCCCTGATTTAATAAAACGTAGTGGTGGAAAGTAATAAAGTAAAAGTAGTAAAGTACTACACTTAAGTACAAATTTTAGCTTATTTAACTTTATTAAGAACATTTTACAGTGGATACTTTTTACTTTTACTTGAGTATATTTGAGAGCAGTATCTGTACTTTCTACTCCACTACATTTTTGAACAGGACTGAAAAGTAAAAGTACTTTTTCATCATTGCGTGAGAGCAGCTGAAAAGGCTGAGGGTTTATTTTTAACACGTTCAGAATTTGAGGAAATGAAAATATAAAAATAAAAACAGCTGGAGAAAAAAAGACTGATTCAATTTTTTGAGTTGAACAAAATTCAGCACAAACTTGAAGCTTTGTAAGACTCAAAATATGCATGGAATACTTTTACTTTTAACTCTTCAAGTACATTTCTAAACAATTACTCTAATACTTTTACTTAAGTAGACTTTTTCATGTGAAACTTTTACTTGAGTACTTTTCCTCTGATATGTGTACAGGGCTGATATAAAGTCGTGTTCAGTAGATTTACTTGAGTACTTTTCCTCTGATATGTGTACAGCTCTGATATAACGTCGTGTTCAGTAGATTTACTTGAGTACTTTTCCTCTGATATGTGTACAGCTCTGATATAAAGTTGTGTTAAGTAGATTTACTTGAGTACTTTTCCTCTGGTATGTGTACAGGGCTGATATAAAGTCATGTTCAGTAGATTTACTTGAGTACTTTTTGCTGGTATGTGTACAGCGCTGATATAAAGTCGCGTTCAGTAGATTTACTTGAGTACTTTTCCTCTGATATGTGTACAGGGCTGATATAAAGTCATGTTCAGTAGATTTACTTGAGTACTTTTCCTCTGGTATGTGTACAGGGATGATATAAAGTCGTGTTCAGTAGATTTACTTGAGTACTTTTCCTCTGATATGTGTACAGCGCTGATATAAAGTCGTGTTCAGTAGATTTACTTGAGTACTTTTTCGCTGGTATGTGTACAGGGCAAATATAAAGTCGTGTTCAGTAGATTTACTTGAGTACTTTTCCTCTGGTATGTGTACAGAGCTGATATAAAGTCGCGTTCAGTAGATTTACTTGAGTACTTTTCCTCTGGTATGTGTACAGCGCTGATATAAAGTCGTGTTCAGTAGATTTACTTGAGTACTTTTCCTCTGATATGTGTACAGGGCTGATATAAAGTCATGTTCAGTAGATTTACTTGAGTACTTTTCCTCTGATATGTGTACAGGGCTGATATAAGGTCGTGTTCAGTAGATTTACTTGAGTACTTTTCCTCTGATATGTGTACAGGGCTGATATAAGGTCGTGTTCAGTAGATTTACTTGAGTATTTTTCCTCTGATATGTGTACAGGGCTGATATAAAGTCGTGTTCAGTAGATTTACTTGAGTACTTTTCCTCTGATACGTGTACAGCGCTGATATAAAGTTGTGTTCAGTAGATTTACTTGAGTACTTTTTCCCTGGTATGTGTACAGCTCTGATATAAAGTTGTGTTAATGTTACGATCCGCCTGTTCCTGTGTCCTGTCTCCGCCTTGTCCCTGCTCCTGTGTCCTCCTCACCCCCTCCCTCGCCTGTCTGTCTCTGGAGCTGGGCGGAGTCTCCCGGTCCCGCCTGCACACACCTGTTACTCGTCAGCCTCATCACCGCACCTGCTTCCCATCAGCTCATCACCCGCTGAGTATTTAAGGACCGGGAGCCAGACGTCCGGTGCTAGACCGTCCGCATGTCTCATGTGAATATAGCTCTACTTGTATCCTGCTCGTTTGCTGCCTGTTTTTTTGTCGTGCTTATTGGATTTTTGTATTCCTCAGACTCCAGCCTCTGCTCGTCCCAGCTCCTCTGCCTCTGCCTCCGCCCTGGACCCTGCTCCCGCTGGTATCGTGTTTTTGTCTCCTGTCTTTGTCTGCCTACGTCTCGACCCTGGTTTCTGCCCTGCACTTCTGCCCTGCACTCTGGTCCCGCTGGATATTCACCATTGAACTGTATATTTATCACAAACTTGTAAATAAACACTGTTAAACTGCCCCGGGTTTTGCGTCTCTGGTCCCACAACCTAGACTTTGTAACAGAACGGTTAGCCAACATGGACCAAGCAGACCCGGGGGGCGGATCCGGCTTTGCGCCAGATTTCGGCCCACCACGGAATACTAATTGGCCAACATGACCAATCTATCCGGGACTTAGTGAGTTGCAATCAGACACTAACGCAACAGGTGACGCAACTCGCTACTCAGGTGACGGCGCTCCTCGCTGCACCTCCTCCGGCTCCTGCCGGGGTCCCGGCCCGACCCGCGGCCCCGCCGTGCGCTCCGGAGTCCAGAGGCACGGACCCGGAGCCCTACTCCGGTCAACCAGGCCTCTGCCGGGGTTTTCTGTTCCAGTGCTCGTCGATGTTTCTACAGTGTCCCACCCGCTTCACGTCAGACGCCACCAAGATCCGGTATCTCTGCGGACTACTCCGGGGTAAGGCGCTACAGTGGGCGGAGGCACGCTTTGCCAGGCATGAGCTAGAGAATGTGACTTTCAATGACTTTGTGACTGCTTTTAAGTTAGTCTTTGACCACCCGCATTACCAGGCGGATGCGGCTTCCCGCCTGTTGACCCTCTCTCAGGGCACCCGCTCTGTCGCGGATTATACTGTGGAGTTTTGGACTTACGCTGCCGAAGTGGACTGGACGGACAGCGCGCTTCGCGCTGTGTACCTACGTGGATTAAACACCCAGTTAAAGGACGAGTTAGTTTCCCGGGACGAGCCTATGGATATGAAATCTTTAGTGACTCTTGCTAACCGGATTGACCAGAGACTCCAGACTCGCCGTAGAGAGAGACGCCGCTCCCCAGTCCCGGGCTACACTCGCTCCCTCCCGCTGCCGCCTGAGGAGCCCATGCAGCTCGGCCGGACCCCCGTCTCCCCGGAGGAGAGACTCCGCCGTCGACGCCTCGCCGGTGAGTGTCTCTACTGTGGAGAACGGGGGCACTACATCGCCGTCTGCCCGGTGCGGCCAAAAGGGGGCGCCCATCAGTAGCTCTGGGAGTACGGGTGGGCCAATCTCAAATCCCAGGCACCCAGAATCGGATTTTATTGGACGCTACGCTTTGTTTTAAAAATGACTCTGTGTCTGTGTCGGCCCTCGTTGATTCGGGGGCCGAGGAGGATTTTATGGACCAGTCGCTGGCTGAGCAGTGCGGCATCGGACTCGAGCCTCTCTCCACGCCGCTCTCCGCCATGTCCCTCAATGGACAGCTACTGGCCCGTGTGACACAGATCACGGAACCAGTCACCCTCGTCCTGTCCGGAAATCACCGTGAGTCCCGTCGGTTCCACGTCATCACCGCCTCCTCGTCGCCTCTGGTGCTCGGTTTCCCCTGGCTCCGGACCCACAACCCGGTCATCAATTGGGCCCGGGGTAGTGTATCCAGCTGGAGTCCGTCCTGCCACGCCCTGTGCCTACGCTCCGCCCTATCGCCCGCCGGAGAGTCCAGCCTACCGTCCGACCCTCCTCCGGACCCTCCCAACCTCTCGTCCGTGCCAGAGGAGTACCACGACCTCGGGGAGGTCTTCAGTAAGGACCGGGCCCTCTCGTTACCACCTCACCGCCCGTATGACTGCGCGATCGACCTCCTCCCTGGTGCTCCTCTCCCCTCCAGCCGACTGTATAACATCTCCAAGCCCGAGCGAGAGACTATGGAAAAGTACATCCGTGATTCCCTGGCCGCTGGATTAATCCGCCCGTCCTCCTCGCCTGTGGGGGCAGGTTTTTTCTTCGTCTCCAAGAAGGATAAAACTTTACGTCCGTGCATCGACTACAGGGGCCTGAACAACATAACCGTTAAAAATAAATACCCCCTTCCTCTCCTCGACTCCGCCTTTACTCCGCTCCACGGGGCCTCCATCTTCAGCAAGCTCGACCTGAGGAACGCCTATCACCTGGTACGGATAAGGGAGGGGGATGAATGGAAGACGGCATTCAAGACCCCGTTGGGCCACTTCGAGTACTTGGTGATGCCCTTTGGACTAACTAATGCCCCGGCCGTGTTTCAAGCCCTGATCAACGACGTTCTTCGCGACTTTCTCAACCGCTTTGTCTTCGTGTACCTCGATGACATCCTGATCTTCTCTCAGTCCCCCGAAGAACACCGCCATCATGTCCGCTCCGTACTCCAGAGGCTCCTCGAAAACCGGCTTTTGTGAAAGCCGAAAAATGTGAATTCCACGCCGATGAGGTCAGCTTCCTGGGCTTCATCGTGGGGAAGGGCCAGGTGAAACCGGACCCCGAAAAAATTAAAGCTGTTGCCGACTGGCCCGCTCCCGCCAACCGCAAGCAGCTCCAGCGATTCATCGGCTTCGCAAACTTCTACCGGCGCTTCATCCGAGACTTCAGTAAGGTCATATCACCACTAACCAAACTAACCTCTCCCTCTTTGCAGTTCACCTGGTCCGCCGAAGCTCAAGCCGCCTTTAATAAACTTAAAGCCCTGTTCACCTCTGCACCCATTCTTCACCAGCCAGACCCCAGCCGCCAGTTCGTGGTGGAGGTGGACGCCTCCGACACGGGCATCGGAGCAGTCCTCTCCCAAAGGTTCGAGCCTAATAATCGACTTCATCCCTGTGCCTTCTTTTCCCGGCGTCTGACCCCAGCTGAGGCCAACTATGACGTGGGCGACCGTGAACTCCTGGCTGTCAAGCTCGCCCTCGAGGAATGGCGGCATTGGCTGGAGGGGGCAGAACAACCTTTCCTCGTCTGGACCGACCACAAGAACCTCGCCTACATCCAGTCGGCTAAGCGCCTGAACTCCCGTCAAGCCCGCTGGTCCCTGTTCTTCAGCCGCTTCAACTTCTCACTCACCTACCGTCCTGGATCCCGAAACGTCAAGCCCGACGCCCTGTCCCGCCAGTTCACCTCCGAAGAAGACGCGTCCGCTCCTGAAACCATCCTTCCATCCTCCTGCATCATTGCCGCCGTCCACTGGGAGATTGAAGACCTGGTGCGGAGGGCCCAGCTCAATCATCCGGACCCTGGTACCGGCCCCCCTGGAAGGCTCTTCGTTCCAGATCCCGTTCGTCCTCAAGTTCTCGAGTTCAGCCACAACTCCCGGTTCGCCTGCCACCCTGGGGTCAACCGCTCCCTGTCTCTCCTCCGACGGCACTTCTGGTGGCCAACCATGGACAGAGACACTAGGGCCTTCGTCTCGGCCTGCCAGGTATGTGCCCGAGCAAAATCATCCCACTCACCTCCTTCTGGTCTTCTTAACCCCCTAGCAGTTCCAAGACGTCCCTGGTCCCACATTGCGGTGGACTTCGTCACCGGCCTCCCTCCTTCCCAGGGGAACACAGTAATCCTCACCGTGGTCGACCGGTTCTCCAAGGCCGCCCACTTTATCGCCCTGCCTAAACTCCCGACTGCCAAGGAAACCGCCGAACAACTCACCTCACACGTCTTCCGTCTCCATGGCATCCCGCTGGACATCGTTTCGGACCGTGGCACCCAGTTCACGTCTCAGGTGTGGCGCGCCTTCTGCCAGGGTCTGGGTGCCACGGTCAGCCTCACCTCCGGATTCCACCCGCAATCCAACGGACAGACAGAAAGGGCAAACCAGGACCTCGAGACGTCACTCCGGTGTGTGGTCGCCGCCAACCCGTCTTCATGGAGCACCCATCTACCCTGGATAGAGTACGCACACAACTCTCTGGTCAGTTCGTCCACAGGCATCTCCCCGTTCCAGGCATCCCTCGGATACCAGCCACCACTCTTCCCGTCCGAAGAACAGGAACTGGCCGTCCCCTCCGTCCAGCACCATCTCCAGCGTTGCCGGCGCGTCTGGAAGAAGACCAGGACCGCACTCCTGCAGGCCGGCACCAGGATGAAGAGGACGGCAGACCGGCGCCGAGCTCCCGCACCTCAGTACCAGCCAGACCAGATGGTCTGGCTCTCCTCGAAGACCATCCCGCTCAAGACCGACTCCCGCAAACTCTCTCCCCGGTTCCTCGGTCCATTCAAGATCACCAAAATCATAAATCCGTCTGCCGTCCAACTACAACTTCCGCCCACACTCCGCATCCACCCAACATTCCACGTCTCCCAGATCAAGCCCGTCCAGACCAGCGACCTATGCCCTCCGGCCGATCCCCCTCCGCCCGCCCGACTCGTAGACGGCCATCCGGCCTTTACCGTACGCCGCCTAATCGACGTCCGTCGACGCGGTCGTGGTCTCCAGTACCTCGTCGATTGGGAGGGATACGGCCCCGAAGAGCGCTCTTGGGTGCCCAGGGCACTCATCCTGGACCCAGTCATGGTGCGGGAGTTCCACCGCGCCCATCCTGATAAACCTGGTGGGCCACCAGGAGGTGGCCGTTAGGGGGGGGGTACTGTTACGATCCGCCTGTTCCTGTGTCCTGTCTCCGCCTTGTCCCTGCTCCTGTGTCCTCCTCACCCCCTCCCTCGCCTGTCTGTCTCTGGAGCTGGGCGGAGTCTCCCGGTCCCGCCTGCACACACCTGTTACTCGTCAGCCTCATCACCGCACCTGCTTCCCATCAGCTCATCACCCGCTGAGTATTTAAGGACCGGGAGCCAGACGTCCGGTGCTAGACCGTCCGCATGTCTCATGTGAATATAGCTCTACTTGTATCCTGCTCGTTTGCTGCCTGTTTTTTTGTCGTGCTTATTGGATTTTTGTATTCCTCAGACTCCAGCCTCTGCTCGTCCCAGCTCCTCTGCCTCTGCCTCCGCCCTGGACCCTGCTCCCGCCTGGTATCGTGTTTTGTCTCCTGTCTTTGTCTGCCTACGTCTCGACCCTGGTTTCTGCCCTGCACTTCTGCCCTGCACTCTGGTCCCGCTGGATATTCACCATTGAACTGTATATTTATCACAAACTTGTAAATAAACACTGTTAAACTGCCCCGGGTTTTGCGTCTCTGGTCCCACAACCTAGACTTTGTAACAGTTAAGTAGATTTACTTGAGTACTTTTTCGCTTGTATGTGTACAGGGCTGATATAAAGTCGTGTTCAGTAGATTTACTTGAGTACTTTTCCTCTGATATGTGTACAGGGCTGATATAAAGTCGTGTTCAGTAGATTTACTTGAGTACTTTTCCTCTGATATGTGTACAGCGCTGATATAACGTCGTGTTCAGTAGATTTACTTGAGTACTTTTCCTCTGATATGTGTACAGCGCTGATATGAGGTCGTGTTCAGTAGATTTACTTGAGTACTTTTCCTCTGATATGTGTACAGCGCTGATATGAGGTCGTGTTCAGTAGATTTACTTGAGTACTTTTCCTCTGATATGTGTACAGGGCTGATATAACGTCGTGTTCAGTAAATTTACTTGAGTACTTTTTCGCTGGTATGTGTACAGGGCTGATATAAAGTCGTGTTCAGTAGATTTACTTGAGTACTTTTCCTCTGATATGTGTACAGGGCTGATATAAGGTCGTGTTCAGTCTGGGTTGCACAGAGTCATCTGATGCACAGCTGCATTATCATTCTTCATGCTCGTGTCCCATCAGCCACACTGAGGCGCCGTTGTCTAAATGAGACAATGACTCTTAATTTGAAATTCCTGAGAAATGAGCAGGTTAGAAAAAACACAGGGGACAGTAGTTTATCTTTTTTTTTTTTTTTTTTTTTACTATAAATTTAAAATAAACTATATGTTACTTACTACAACTAGAATGCCATATTATCTTTTTTTCACATATCATAAATTAATATCATCAATATTCATCTGTACATCCAGTTAAAATCTGCTTCTAGACTTTTACTCACTGAAATAATTCATCATAAAGAGTTTTTAAATAAGCTGCTAAAATATCAACATTTTAAACCATGACTTTTCGTTGGCAATAATAAAATTGTTAAAAGAGTGTGTAATTATTCTGCACACACACACTTCTTAGTTTGTGTATAATATAAGATTATTTTGACTTCTGGCCAGGTTCAAACACAATTTTCTGTATTTTGGCTAAACGAATTACACTAAATCCCGCTTTTTACTGTTGGTGAGGATCAAACTGGTCTAAAATTCGGACACATGGAGCATTTCTTGCATAAAATTGGGACAAATCAGTGTTTTTGGATAAACTGGGACTGTCCCGGGAGAATAGGGACATGGACCTTACACTAAAACACTTTCACTGTTCACTCTTGTTATGGCCAAAATAATCAATATAGTCAAAGTGTATTTAGAAGATTATAAGAGTTAAACAAAAATAATAAAACATTTCTTACCCTGAGCTGGACCATGGAGGACGTGTGTGTTCTGTCCTGTGGCTGTGGCCCCTGCACGGCTCAATGATTCAGCCCCGGATCAACACGCGCGTGCCACTCTTTCACACCCTCCTGAGGACTACAAACCCCAACAACACTTTTAAACCTGCTTCTTCAGCCAAGCAGGCATTTCAACTAGTGATGTGACGTTGGTGAACGAATCGGCTCTTTTGAACGGGTCCTTAACGTGAACGACTGGAACCGGATCTAATTTTTAAAAGAACCGAATCTTTTTTTT
Organism: Periophthalmus modestus; assembly: GCA_019594935.1. Lineage (NCBI taxonomy): Eukaryota > Metazoa > Chordata > Actinopteri > Gobiiformes > Gobiidae > Periophthalmus > Periophthalmus modestus. The sequence goes on from JAIEZT010000240.1 coordinate 224,158, forward strand.
TTTTTTATTATTATTTTTATGACGTTGGTGAACGAGTTGGCTTTTTTGAACGGGTCCTTAACGTGAACACCTGGAACCGGATCAATTTTTTTTAAAAGAACCGATTTTTTATTTTTATTTTTTATTGTTTTTTATTACTATTGTTGTTGTTTTTTTAATGTGACGTTGGTGAACGAGTTGGCTCTTTCTCACAAGTGCAACATGGAGAAATAAAACCTTCAACGGTTCCTTAACATGAACGCCAGGAACCGGATCAAAGAACCGAATCTTTATTTTTAGGCCCGAGCCGGAGACAACGTCCCGGCGAGGGACTCATTAAAACCGCGTCCGAAACGGGGAAAATGGCAAAAATCAAGTGGTTAACACGCCCCGACATGCCAGTGAGTGGTGTCAAAAATTAGAACTCGCCAAGCTCTAATTGTCACCGAAGACCGCGAAAAAAAATAACGAAAGACGACTCGATAGCGCCACCTCAAACTTTGATTTTCATTGGGCCTATGGGAGCCCGACTCGGAAAAAAGTCGACTGAAAAATCTGAGACTCACATCAAAAAATAGAACATGTCGGGACATGACAAAAATGATATTATGGCCCCGCCCTAAAATGTACAGGAAGTCGGCCATATTGGATCAAACCCGGTGATGACAAAAGCGCACACCCTCACATTCAGGACATCTCCTCGCACAGTTTTCATCACAAACACTTCATATTTGGCCAAAACCCACTAAACCCATGTGAGATTAAAGATCATCAATTATATTTGAATATGACTTTGGGTGTGGTCATGGTGAATTTTATACAAAATAGCAATTTTTGGAATATTTCAATAAAATATTTCTCGTCTACACATTTTTTGTTGGGAAAACGCTAATACAGCGTTTATGCACATTTGTGAGCTGAACACAATGATATGCAAATCATGGCTTTATCTCACAAAATGACTCTCTAGCGCCCCCGTCAAATTTCATTTTCAAAAATTCATAGAAGACAATCGATTTGTCATGGACTTGTCTAAAAAATCACAGGGGCCTTATTTGTGATGGGGCACAATGTGAGAAAGTCACATGACTGTAGCTTTTATGGTTTAGGAGGAAAAAAATGGGAGGAAAAAAAAATTTCCATTATTATTCTTCTTCTTCTATTATTTTGGTTGCCGGATTGAAGCCATTTTTGACCCCCTGAACGTTAACGAAAACTCAATTTTATTGGACCCAAAATTCAAGGTTGGTGAAAAATTTTATTTTTTTGGTCAGAAAAATTAACATTTCAAAATGACTCAGTAGCGCCACCTCAAAAAATCAAAATACATTACGGCAATGACAGACCTTTTTCATCGTAGACAATTTAAATTTGGTAGAACCATAGAACATGTCAAGACAAGTAGAAAATTATATTATGACCCCACCCTAAACCCTACAGGAAGTCGGCCATTGTGGGCGGAACCCCATTTTTTTGAAATTTTAACTCTCACGTTTGGATTTTTTATGGCATGGATTTTAATTCAACAACAAACTTGCAAATTGGTCAACATGAACTAGAACCTTGTGGAATTATAGCTGACTGTCTTGGATTTTTTCTACATCTTAAAATGTGGGCGTGATCATCCTGCAAAGAAAAAAAGGCATTTTTTTTAAGTTTTAAATTGCGTGTAACTCAAACATGCAGTGTCCTATTTCCCGGCATTAATATACATTTTGTTCAAATGTGTGATCTGAATCCATAGATATACAATGTACATAAGTCAGACATGACATTGCTCTCACACAGCGCCCCCTTGAACTTTTGAATGGGACCAAAAAAACATTACTTTGTCAAAAACATTTGAAATTTGACGCAGACATCTAGCTAAACATCCTGAACAAAAAATCCAATGAGAACATACCTCTATTTATAAGCATGTTACCGTGGTAATGTCATAAATGTGTCATTGAAATGAATGGGGTTCAGAGGACTGGACTTTGTTGTCGACTAAATAGATGCTCTGCACTAATCCAACTATGACCTAAACTTCAAGGTTGGTGAAATATGTATTATTTGATGTGCAAAAAAATTAATGTTTCAAAAATGTCTCAATAGCGCCACCTCAAAGTTCAAAATACATTACGGCAATGACAGACCTTTTTCATCGTAGACAAATGAAATTTGGTAGAACCATAGAACATGTCAAGACAAGTAAAAAAATTATATTATGACCCCACCCCTAAACCCTACAGGAAGTCGGCCATTGTGGGCGGAACCCCATTTTTTGGAAATTTTAACGTTCACGTTTGGATTTTTTACGCCGTGGATTTTCATTCAAGAAACTTATAAATTGGTCAAAATGAACTAGACCCATGTGGGATTAAAGATGACTCATTTGGATTTTTCTAAGTCATAAAATGTGGGCGTGGTCAGCCTGCTAATAAAAAAAGCCATTTTTAAAGTTTTTAAATTGCGCGTAACTGAGATATGCAGGGTCCTTTTTCCTGGCATTAATATACGTTTTGTTCGAAATGTTCATCTGAACGCAAAGACATACAATTTACATAAGTCGGACATTACATTGCTCCACAGCGCCCCCTTGAATTTTTCAATGGGACAAAAAAAAATTGTTTGTCATAAACATTTAAAATTTGGCATGGACATGTGGCTTGACATACTGAACAAAAAAGCCAATAACAACATACCTCTATTTGCAACTATGTTACCGTGGTAACGTCATACATGTGTCATTGAAATGAATGGGGTTCAGAGTACTGGGACTTTGTTGTCGACTAAATAGATGCTCTGCACTAATCCAACTGTGACCTGAAATTCAAGGTTGGTGAAAAAAATTGGTATTTCAATGTGAAAAAAAATTAATGTTGCAAAATGACTCAGTAGCGCCACCTCAAAGTTCAAAATACATTACGGCAATGACAGACCTTTTTCATCGTAGACAAATGAAATTTGGTAGAACCATAGAACATGTCAAGACAAGTAAAAAATTATATTATGACCCCACCCTAAACCCTACAGGAAGTCGGCCATTGTGGGCGGAACCCCATTTTTTTTGAAATTTTAACTCTCACGTTTGGATTTTTTTACGCCATGGATTTTCATTCAACAAACTTGCAAATTGGTCAAAATGAACTAGGCCCATGTGGGATTAAAGGCGACCCACTTGGATTTTTTCTAAGTCATATAAAATGTGAGTGTGGCCAACATGCGAAGAAAAATGGCGTTTTTTCAAGTATTAAATTGTAGGTAACTCAAACATGCAGTGTCCTGTTAACCGGCATTAATATACATTTTGGTCACAATGTTCATCTGAATGTAATGATATACAGTTTACATAGATGAGACAATCCATTGCTCCACAGCGCCCCCTGGAAATTTTGAATGGGACCCAAAAAAATTTTACTTTGTCAAAAACTTTTGAAATTTGGCATGGACGTCCCTATCTCCATACTGAACAAAAAAAGCCAATAAGAACATACCTCTATTTGCAAGTGTGTTGCCATGGCAACGACCGTCATTTCTCATTGAAATACATGGGTTTTGGTCAAATGGGATGAAAAAAAGTAATACTTTGTCATAGACCATTGAAATTTGGTACACATATTCCACTCATCATACTGAACAAAAAAGCCAATGAAGACATACGTCTATTTCCAACCGTGGAGGTGTGAAAATGTCATAAATGCTCTCATTGGAATGAATGGAGTAGTATTACTCAGTCGCTGATTTTGGTGGGAGGGGCGATGTAAGCGGGGAAAGAGAGGCGCGAACTCCCGCGGTGGCGTGTACCCGCGCGGTCGCAAGGGGTGGCGAGGGCCTTTATCACTGCTTGCAGTTTTTAATTTTTTTTATTATATTTTTATTTATTATTTTTTATGCATTTGTATACTAATTAACCCTGAGCCATCACAAGAATACAATAAATAAATAAATAAATAAATGCACATTTTAAATAAAGGATATGTTACTTACTAGAATTTTATATTATATTGTGGGCATCTAGACATTTTTTTACAAATCGTAAAGTAATATCCTCAATGTTTACCAATATTCACAAAAAAAAAAAAAAAGTATCTGGCGTCATAATAACCGTTTAGATTTTTAATTCGTTTATTAATGTTGTAATAGTTCAATGTTTTATTTAGACTATTCATAATTTCAAAGGGTAAACACACTCACACTCTCAGTTTGAACCATTTTAAACACATCTGAGTCTTGTCGTTTCTCTCTGTGATTAGTTTGTAGTTCAAATGTGTTCTCACTTTGGCTTCTATCACATAAATACATAGTAAAACAGACAGTATTTTAAACGGCTCTTTGAAATAAACGAATCCAGAAGATTCGGATGCCCTAAAAGAGCCGACCCCTCCATCATTAATATCAAATCAACAAGTTGCCTTTCTATAATAAACTCAATTTCCCATGAGCACTTGCGGCCTCGGCCAAAATCATGAGACTTTTCACGTCATGGGACTGTGCAGCTACACTTGTTAACAGCAGAGTTTTGGGGCTCAGATTCTTTGGATATGGCGACAGAAACCATCGCCCCTGACTGGGAATTTGACCGTTTTGACGACGGTTCACAAAGTAAGTATTCAAGAGGTTTTTTTTAATGTTTAGAGGCGGGGAAAACGAGAGTTGCATCGTTAGCCTCCTGAAGCTAGCGTCTATGCTAGCAACATCAGTACTACTTTTACCCGTTGCTTTTAAACTGGTGAGTGTTTACATTTTTGGACGTGCATGGATAACGCGCATGGTTTTGTCCGCAAATGATTGGTGAAGCTTTGCTCAAAATGTGCAAGTTTGAGGAAGTGCAGAAAGCTAAATATGTCTACTCTTAGTATGGGTGCGTTCACTCACGCACCACATCAACGCCACATCAACACCATATGAAAACCACACGGACACCACACGAACACCAAACGAACACCACACGAACACCACACCAAACACCACCACCACATCAACAGCACACCAACCCCACACAAAAACACCACATCAGCACCACACCAACCACCATATGAACACACACAAACGGCACACCAACAACAACACACCAAAATTGGTACCACTAGACCAGGTCCAGACCAGACTCCACCAGAAACAGTCCAGGACTGAAGCTTAAAGTGCCCATATTATGCTATTTTCTGATCTATGTTATCATGTTTTCCTCATCACAAACAGACCTGGAGTTTGTGTTTTGTTTCATTAACACTGCAGATTTAGGCTGTGCTCTTCTCTCAAACAGAAAACACTCCACTTTGTGATGTCATCATGTGGTAACACAAGAAGCGCTCCATTATTTTTAAACTCCATACACCTTCACTTGAATCAAATGGATTATTTCAGCCCTGGAATTGCCCATCTCTAAAGGTAAATGGAGCTGTCGACGTGAAAATTACTGCTTCGTGACATCACAAGGTGGAACAGAGCATTTTGAGCTTTGGAGATGTGGACAAATCAATAATAAAGAGTTACTCAAACATGTGTGACTGAAGCAAAACACAACTCCATGTCTGTTTTTGATGAGGTAACAACATTCTAACTTGGCTAAAAGCTCCCAAGAGTTAATTTTGCGTAATATAGGACCTTTAAGAGCTTTTAATTTTTTTATTTATTTTTATTTATTTTTATTTTTTTTTGTGGACTCAAAGTGGGAGAAGTTAAAAATTTACCCTATATGATTTGACAGTGACATAGTCTCATAATACAATAGACTACGTTACACACTCTCTTATCATAAGTAGGGTATGAACACGTTGGTGAGAACTTGTAAATATGTGTTCAAATGTACGCATTCACTCTTCTACAACCAATTAATTGGTCCATGTTTACAGAAATCCACACAGAAGTCCACTGAAGAACTACTCCAGGTTTCTTGAAGAGTACACGTCTCAGCTGAAGGGCATTGAGGAGGCATTGGATGACTCTATTGGAGATGTATGGGACTTTACATTGGACCCTATTGCCTTAAAGGTACACATGATAAAAATAAATGAAATAAATCACATTACCTGTACAGTACAAACACTAGTTTTTACAAATGCGTTTATGAATTATAGCTCCTCCCGTATGAACAGTCTCTCTTCTGGAGTTAATCAAAACAGACAACAAGGTAAGCACTGTTTGTAAAATATATAGACTTGTGTAATATCGACGCCTGTCATGATAATTACTATTTTGTTCAGTATATGTTAGATGGAGCTATATTTTTGGGGGTCAGTGTTTATCGTGTGCACTTTTTCTTTGTGCTACTGAGAAATTTTGAGTTGTTTTTTGACTATATAATAACATTTAAGCCATAAAAGTTAGAATTAATCAATTCTATAACTCACTACAGATGCAAATGAAAGACTAAAGTGTTTCATTTGGCCATTTTTTATTGCAGCTCTTTTTTTTTTTTTTTATATTATAGCTTTAGAATTGTTTTTATGGTTCAAATCTGCTCTTGGGTTATTGCGTCATTGGCATAAATGAGTTTCTACATTATTGTTTATAGTCTATATTCAGGAAAATATCAAACTGCAAAATGAGTTATTGTGACAGGCCTAATATCTGCTGTACATGTTACACTTTTTTTTTCTTTTTTTGTTATGCAGATTTTGAATAAAGTTATCACCGTCTACGCAGCACTTTGTAGTGAAATAAAAAAGTTGAAGTATGAGGTAAAGTTTTTTCACTAATTTTGCCAAAGGTACACTTTTCTTTGGCAGTTGTATTATAATAAGTGGTTTATATTTTGGGCAGGCAGAGACCAAGTTTTACAATGGATTACTGTTTTATGGAGAGGGAGGTAAGCAGCACAACATATCACAAGATGAACGTAGTTTTGATCATTTTTCTTCAAGTAATGTTTTGTTTTTACAGTTTCCGATGCTTGCGTTGTTGAAGGAGAATCCCAAATTCAAATGGGACGATTTATCTCTTTCCTTCAGGTCAGAGAAAATATAGTAATTTACATATAAAAACATGTTAGTAATATTTTATTTGTATTTTTATTTTAGGAACTATCCTGTTTCGTATCAAGATGTTACGAAGTTGTGGTTAATGTGGTTCACCAGCTGGCTGCACTTTACAACAGTAATAAGTAAGTTCCTCCTGTATTTTCAAGAACCATTAAAAATATACAGTTTTTATACTGATATTTTGTGATTTACTAAACATACAATTGCATTTTCTTCCATTCTTGTAGAGGTGCAACAAAAATCATTGAGTCTTCTGGTGTCCATTTTCAAGTATGTCTCTTTAATAAAACTTCCAGTAGTAGTTAAAAATCCCCAGTAGGTTTTGTAAAGTTGTTTTTTGTTTTTTTGTTCTTTCCAGATTGTTTATGAGCACCTCGGAGAGCTCTTGGTGGTGCTCCTCACACTCGATGAAATTATGGAAAATCATGGTACACTAAAAGAACATTGGAAGATGTATAAGAGGTTAGAAAGTTGTATTCATCCACTGGTGCATACTGGTCACATGGTCCAATGAGGTTCATCTGGTCTTTTGATAATTTATTTGAATTGATTTTTTTTTCAGACCAAGGTTTAGTTTGTTTTCATGCCTGACCTGAGTTTGGACTGCTCACTGGTGCTCTTCTTTTACGTCACGTGATGTTGGTGTGAGTGTCTGGTCAGCTGATTTAAACAGTTTTTGCTGCCATCCTTCTGCCTCCACCGGTGGGAAGACAGCGCCATCTGCAGTCTAACTTCTTCAGGACAGTATCCCAGCTGTGTGAGAGTTAAAAGGCCTCCTAATGCACACAAGCAACAAAAACACAAAGCAGAACAGGAGTAACTCAAGTTGGCCATTTATGACTACTGTAAAAGAGAACCACTGGGACGGAGCTATCTGCATAGGGACAGAGGACAAAGAACATTGTCACTGGAAATAAGGAGGCAACTAAAATACAGAAACCTGCACACAGGACTTTAGACCCAGGACGAAGGGGCTTTTTTAGTCTCACACACCTGGGATACTGTCCTGAAGAAAATAGACTAAAGATTGCTCTGTCATCCTGCCTCCACTAGTAGGGAGACGGCGCCAAAACCTGTTTAAATCAGCCGACCGGACATGTCATAGAAATCACATGACCACTCTACACTGCTGACTATCAGTTTTCCTGAAAATTGTCTGGTATGAAAAACAAACTAAACCTTGGTCTGAAAAAATCTATTAAAGGGCCCATATTACTCTATTCTCTGATCTATGTCACAAACAGAACTGAAGTTGTGTTTTGTTTTGTTTCATTCACACACGTTTAACACACATATATATACAAGAAAGCTACTGCCTCATAAAACATCACAAGGTGGAACAGAGCATTTTGAGCTTTGGAGATGTAGACAGACTAATAATAAAGGGTTACTCATGTAGACAAAATAACATAACAAAGCACAACTCCAGGTCTGTTTTTGAGGAGGTAACAACATTATTACATGGCTTAAAGCTCACAAGAGTCAATATGAATCTTTAAAATCTACTGGTCACATATAATAAATACAAATTGATGTATTGCAGATTATTGAAGTCTGTGCACCACAACCCCGGGAAATTCTCAATCCCTGAAGACAAACTGAAACCTTTTGAGAAGCTGCTGTTGAAACTCGAAGGGCAACTTTTAGATGGCATGATACTTCAGGTAACTCCTCTTTTACACTTTATTTATTTATAAGGGCAGTGAGTATTGACCAACACTACAACTGCCCTGGAAAGAAGGATCACAATAAGATAAAACCAGCAAACATTTCATTGCTTTAAGGGTAGGTAAGTTTGTGCAGCAGCAGGGAAGCAGGCAGTCCTAACCCCTACATGATTAAGGGTTAAGTCCTTAACCATTAACCCTCCAGACAGACACAAATGTTAAAAGTCTAGATGGAGCAGCACAGTGAAACACAGGCAGCATAAGAAGCAAAGTTAAGAGGAAAACCTGCATTATTTAGGCACTTAAGTAAAACGTTTGAAAGACACACTATGTAACTTTTGTGGTCGATGGTCTGCTTGTTGTCATGGTGATGTTATTGCTTCGACTAGAGCAGACATGTCAAACTCAGGGCCAGATTTGGCCCTTGGTATGAATATATTTGGCCCGCAAGATCATAACAAATATGTATTAGAGCTGCCCACCAGCCGTTGCGACAGTATAGTGCATGTACCTCTAATACTATGAATCCCAGAATGCTTTGTAAATGTGTCGGCGCCAGCCCCCACCTCTTCTGTTGACACTTATTAGCATCTGCTACCTGTCGCCTCACTCAAATTTAATCCACTCCGTCTGAAAAATATGCAGATGTTTTTGAAATTTTTCAATAAATATTTAGTTTGGCCCAAGACTTAGTCACAGTTTTTCATTTTGGGCCCTGTGAATTTGAGTTTGACGCCCCTGGCCTAGAGTATTCCACAGTCTTCGTCCTTATAACTGTAGGTGACAATACCAGGCTAAGTGCAGGTGCAAATGAATCAAATGAATGCTAGATGGACATGTTTAATGCCATACTGTGAAACATTCCAAGCTAATTAATAGCATCTCCATGGAGACGAGCAAGTGGCTGTCCCCCTCCTGAAAAGTTAAAGCAGACATATTGTGCTTGTGTCTGCTCTGTAGCTATAATCTGACACTCGTGGATCATTATATTATAATTTGGACATTTTAAATCACAATATTCATCTAAAACGATTTCATTAAAGAAACCCGTCAAATGACTTCCACGGTAGAAAACTGTCGTGCCCAATGGAAGCTGACGCCACCGTAAACGTCATCACAACAAAGAGTCGGCACCTCTGATGGACAGCTGCACATCACACTAGCAAGCAACGGATAAAAAAAAAAACAAACAAACAAAATAACTAAGCAGCACCGTCAAATCTTGCCCGTATCACCAATTAAGGAAATTAAATTGGAGAACGAAGTGAGTACATCACAGTGGGCGTGTGCCGGTGGAGGTGGCGTCTTGAAAATAAGCGATTAAAGATTGCTCAAACATGCACAAATCACACCAAATGCAACTTCAGGTGAGTAAATGGTGAGCGGAAACGACTATAACATGGTTAAAACTCTGAAACGTCGATTTTGCAGAATAGGACTGCTTTAAAATCTCTTGTAATAACCCTTGTGTTGTAGCATTTTCTGTAGATTTTGTATAATTCTATCTCTATGACAGGCTTGTGTGGAGCAGAGATTTGATGATCCCGGAGAGGGCGTTGCTGTTGCTAAAAATAGTGCCTTTGCTGAAGAGTTTGCCCTTAACATCCGCAATATTTTCACCAGCATTGAGTCTAAGATTGGTCAGTTCATTTTCACTGATAACTTTTGAATAATCTGGAGTATATGGTGCTATCGGTGTAAACTTTCTTTTGGTTTCAGGAGAGCCTTCTGAGATTGACCAGAGAGATAAATATGCAGGAGTTTGCAGTTTATTTGTTCTTCATTTCCACATCTTCAGGAGTGTTGACAAAAAAGCTCTACAAATCCTGCTTGATGTTTGTAAAAAGGTATTAAAAAACTTAAAAAAAACTGGGACAAGACACAGTTTACACAAGATGCTACAAGATACAAGATTGGGTCAATGAGACATACATTTACATAATTTATAATGAATATAAACTGTGCACATTTTGACCCCACATTTTTATTTATTGTAAATGTTTTTTTGTTTTTGAAATTCCGGCACTGCAAGTCAAGGCAAGTTTATTTGTGTAGCATAGCTTATTTGTATATTTCTACACAAATTTTCATCATTCAAATCGTCATTCAATCATTCAAAATGCTTTACAGAATCAGAAAAGCATTAAGATCAGAATATAAACAAATCAAAACATAATAATTATAAAATCAACATTAAAAGAGAAAATACAGAATAAGAAGCCTTAATTTAACCACTGTCAAAGTAGAGGCCTGTCTCACATCTTCAGGAAGACTGTTCTAGTTTTTAGCTGCCTTAAACTCAAATGCTGATTCCCCATGTTCCAGTCCCGGTTCAGGTCCCGGTTCAGTCTTGTTCACAAGCAGAGCTGCTTTAAAGTCTATTCTCTGAGCCACAGGAGAGAGACCTGACCGCAGGACACATGTGTGAAGTACTTCCTGGTTCTAGACCTGAGCACAGGACACATGTGTGAAGTACTTCCTGGTTCTAGACCTGAGCACAGGACACATGTGTGAAGTACTTCCTGGTTCTAGACCCTGAGCACAGGACACATGTATGAAGCACTTCCTGGTTCTAGACCTGAGCACAGGACACATGTGCTCATACTTCCTGGTTCTTGTCAGGACTGAACAGCAGTGTTCTGGATGTACTGCAGCTGTCTTATCGCTGTGCTACTTCAAGAAATGTAACTCAGCAGAACTTAACCCCCATTTTTTGTCCAAATGTGAACCCATGGAGAAATCTCAAAAGATAATTTTTCTCACGTGTGCACAATCTTCTGGCAATTTTGTTTCATGAGATCTTGTGGTACCAGATCTTGTCCCATTCTTTTTTATTTATTTATTTTTTAATGCACTTTGGTCAGCTGTAGTCGTTTTAAATTAAGTGTAGGAATACACTTGAATTAAATATCTATTCACTTTTTCTGTCCCCTGTCACATTTGTCTTATCTTTCATTATTTTTCATGCTCTTCCTCTCAGGTACCGGCTGTCACGTTGACTGCCAACATAATTGGTTTTCCTGACAATTTTCTTGTATCAAAAGTCCCGGCGGCGGCAAAGCTGATTGATAAGAAAAGTATTCAGTCGATTAAAGCACAAAGAGACACATACCTGCAGCAAAGAGCCCAAACTCTGTCCAAGTAAGTACAGCTGTTTACCAGAGTCGGGCCAACAGCAACACTACCAGTCAAAAGGTTGGATACATCCTCTCACTCAGGGTTTTTTGTTTTTTTTCTCTTCATGTTTAATACTTTCTAGAAGACCTCTTTTCATTGCTACATAATTCCATATATCTTACTTGCATTTGATGCCTTTTGTATGTGTATAAATGAAGAAAGTAGTAAAAAGAATAAAGAAAAACACATTGATGAGAGGGTGTCTCCAAACTTGACTGGTCATGTATGTATGGTGTAGGCATTGTAGTGTTGTGTGTTATGTGTTTAAGACCACGCATGTCCCTGATTGGCTAATCCACCTATTTCACAGCTATTTAAAAACGGAGATTCACCAGCGACTCAACATCTTCGTAAAGTACTGAAGGAGTGTGTATTCTGGAGCCAGGCAGCCAAAATAGTAACATAAAGGAAGCTAGAGATTAGAATTAACTACAAATTGATCCAAACTAAGTAGGGAAACAACTGAAGTTTGCATAATAATAATTTGCGTACACTTAAGCAACAAGTTTAAACAAAAAATAAATGGTAGCTGTGTAATCCCTCAGGTCGGTCCAGATCTGATTCATAGCAAAAGAGAAAATATAAAATCTCTCAACTGGACAAAACATTGTAGGAGTGAAGACGGTTGGCTGCTCATCCAAGCCGCTTCTTCAGGCCTTCACTGCCTACAAACATTTGTCCAGTTGACAGATTTATTTTTTATTTTTTTGCTATAAAAATAAATGTGCAAAAATGATGTGAGGACAAAGGTTAAAAGGAAAAACTATTATAGACTGGATCAAATGAAGGACGATTAAAGATGAAATCCATAACAGCAAAGACAACCCACTCAGCAAGAAGGTGGGAGGTAGAATTACAATAGAAGTCTGTTTTCTTCCCCCAGTTTTGAGGTTAAAACATATTATTTAGTGGGAATTCTTTGCAGTCTCTCATTGTTGTTTCTTTTCCAGGGATGTTCAGTCCTACTATGTGTTTGTAACTTCTTGGATGATGAAGATGGAGTCTATCCTGTCCAAAGAGCACAAAAGTGACCAAGTTGGTAGAAGACCTGAACAGCAGGTGTAATGTGTTTTTACAGGTACAGTGGAGCTCATTCGGCCTGACACAAGTTATTGTATCAACACTGTTGGTGAAAAAGTTGGGACACTTCTCTTATTCAAATTTTTTTTTTGTTATTTTTACAACTTTTTACATTTTACTATACACACAGAAGACATCAAAAAATATGAAGTAAGACATATGGAATTATGTCGCAAAGAAAAAACATGAAATAACTAGTAAATGCTGTGTTTATTATTTTATATTCAAATCCTCAAAGTAGCCGCTGCTCTGCTTTGTCGAAAAAAAATATTTAGTAGAATTTTTTTTTTTTTTTCATTTAATTTTTATTTCAAGCAGATTAACAAACACCTGTATCCAGTACACTTACTGCACATTTTCTCATATTTTTTCTTATTTAAGCAAAAAAGGAGTGGGGAAGAAGAAAATGTATTAACTTTTTAAAAACTTTTTTTCTTTACTACATAATTTCCATATATCTTGCTTTATAAATTTAATGTTTTTTGTGTGTATAAAAAATGTGGAAAGTGGAAAAATTGAATGAGATGGTGTGTCAAACTTTTGACTAGTATATGGTTTAACACCAGTCAAAAAGTTTGGCCACTCCCTCTCATTTCAGTGCTTTAGTTAAATAACTACTAAATATTTTTTGGACCAAAGCAAAGTGGTGTCTACTTTAAGAATTTGAATCTAAAATTTTGTAGTTACTTATTTATCCTGTTTTTTTAAAACTACATATTCCATATATCTCGCTTCTTCTGTATGTGTAAAGTATAAAAATTAATAAAACAAAAAAAAAAATACTGAAAGGATGTGATCCCAAACTTATTTGCCTGTTTGTGTAAATCTGTTGTTTTCTTAAAATGTTTTTCCGTTGATGTTTTCTATGAGGGTATCTTGTACGCATCAGCATCAGCACCCATAATCAAGACGGACCATGATATGTACATGTCGATGCAGCGGCCCATGACCAAAGCCTCCGTCAAAGCCCTGTGTCGACTCGTGGAACCTCCTGAAGGTGTGGAGCGTAATGACTGTTATTTTTATTTACCCCATACAATTCAAATGTTGGAGGTATCTCCGTGGGTTGGATGTTTGCCCATTGATTTGAAGTTTAGTGGTTTGAGTGTTTCCTTGATGTAAAGAGCTTGTTAGTGGCTTCAAGGTGGAAAAGCGGTTGTTATAAAAATGTGGACCCTTCGCCATTGGTTTTTAATTAATATGACTTTCTTTATCTTAGGCAGTGGAGCACACGCACCACGTTAATCGACGCTCTGTCCCGTCATAGCAGACTCGGTATCGACCATCAGTCAGCAGCTGCCAGTCTGCAGGACCCTTAATGCCAATCACCGTTTGGCCAAGGTAAATCTGAACCCATATAACCGAAGGTATCTACATGTTTTAAGTTGTTTTTTGTTTTTTGGGTGTTTTGCTTTCAAACAAAATACAAGTAGAATGTGAGGAATGCGCCGAAAAACTGTGGTTAACCTCGCGTATCAAATGCATTAAGGATCATTTCAAACAGTGCAACAATTGCATTACACACCCCATACGAACGAGTTTTAACAGTTATTCGAGAAGCAAGAGCATTTCATGAGAGCATTTTACGTCCCATAACAAAAACGACTTCCGAGGATGTTTTTTTGACGGCGGTAACGGCTTTAAAACATGGTATTGGAAATCTCACAAGAAGTCTATTTTGTGTGATAATAGGAACCTTTAACTGACACAATGTGAAAGCTGAAGAGAAGTAAGGAGGGAGGGTTTTGTGAAGTAGCTATGTCTTAACCTCCAGCTGTTTGTTTTTCGTAGAAAAAGAGTCATCTCCGACAAAAAGTACAGGTGACAGGGCAGCTGAAAACACTCGGACGTGCCTCTCTTCCTTAGAGGTACTTTGCGCGAAACTGCGACTCACAGTGGGTCCCAAGCGCTCACAAATAGCGCCGCCGCTTGTGGTGGCCGCTGGCTCTGTGTTGTTGGTACGCAGTTGGGTAAAGATGTGGCTAGAATTGTTGTAAAAACCAAAAGTTTTAAGTAATCTGGCAATAATACTAAAACTCTAATTAACAATCATACTTAGAAAACATTCAAAGATGAGGAAGCTTCTTCAACAACTGCTACTTGTGACAAGAAGCCAGTGTGTTAGATCTCCATCAGTCGAGCTGATTGAAGGTATGTCTGTTTGTTTAGTGATTTTCTATTTTTCATGTCCTTTTTTTAACCAAAACTTCCACATTCCTCCCCAGAGTTAAAATGCAAGTGGGACCTGTAGTTTCCTCTACTGCACAGAAGCTGTAAGTAACATCTATTTGGATGATTGTACGACAACGCATGTGGACGCACAGCGAAAGGCATACACGTGAGAATCAAGAGTCTAAGCATATTATTGTTTTATTATAATTCTGTTTCTCCCCTGGTTTTAAAGTTCGCTGTAAATCACTGCAGAATTTTATTCGTTTTGAAACTTTAACCCCTGTTATAATGTTTTAACCTCGCATCATAAAAAACAGACTCGAATGGAGTTGTGTAGTTTGTTTCATGTCACACATGTTTTGAGTAAAAGCTCTCCAAAGCACAAGAAATGTTCTGTTCCACGATTGTGTGTCATGAAAATTGAAGTGGTATTTGCAATTTAGACAGTAAACCTTTTCCCTTTTATTCAGTAGAGATTGGCAGTGCTGAGGGTTGAATGAAATTATCCAAATGATTCTAGTGGAAGTGTGTATATGCTTAAAAAAACCTAGTGCATTTTCTGTATATACCACATGATGACTATCACCAGGTAGAACATGCACGGAGTGTTTCAGTTTGAAAGACAAAGAAGGAACCTAACCACACCAACCCTGCTAAAACATCTTTTATGAAAACAAACACAACCTCCAAGGTCTGTTTGTGATGATGAGAAAACTTATAACATAGATCATAACCATATCAATATGAGGCCCTTTCAAATTGAAGTTAGTTATTAGCTGTTGTTTTTTCTTTTTATATTAAACACTTTTTGTACTTTGTCTTGCATACAGGTACAATGTTTAGGTGCCCGGAGAGAGACGGGCGTGCCTTCAATGATGCACAGCCAAAACACACAGAGGAGTCGATGATGACCAACTTCCCTGCAGAATGACTTTACGCAATAAAGAGAATCATGGCAGGTTTTTAGTGAGGTAATGAACTTAGTCTTATCAAATACATTCTGATTAGTTTAGGCAGCAACATAGAGGACAAAGGGGACGGTGAACACATTATAACCATGGCTTAAAGAGTCAGTTTGGCAACGACGAAATTTGACTCCTTCTTTTTGAAAATGGAATAAGCAAAATTGTATATTTCTGCCCTAAAACCATAAGATCATCTCACGTAAAACCAAAATATATATACATTTTTATCTTATATTTAACAAAAATATTACCAGTCCAATTTTGTACTTTTGCCTCCTTTCCCAGAATATTTTAAACATTCTATGATACATACCATTTTAAAACTGTATAGATTCACTAAACGGTGCACACAAAATGTGCAAGTTAATATTGTTTCCTCTACATTATACAGCAACCTACTGGACACAACTGAGTGTAAAGATAATCGAGAAGGACTTGCGTCTCTCTGTTCACAACTCACCTTGAAGCTTTGATGACCAGAACCCGTTCAAGAGTCGGCATGAAGGACATCGCTCACTTCTTCTCCCCTTCAAACCCATTCGCTTTTTTCAACCGGGTTTCATTAATAGTTCAAAGGTGACCACCGTCTGTTAAGATCTGTACCTTTGAACACAAACATGACAGGTTAAACCATAATCTGTCTCTTCCTCTTCCCTCCATACGCGTACGTGTGACCCATTACCTGGATTAAAAGCTTTCTACAACTTGACGACTGTTGCGCTGCCATGCCTGGTGCACCTTACAGCCGAATGACGAACTCTAGCTACGCAAAGATATGGACTCCCCTATGACCGAGGCACCTCTCCCCGTCAGACCCTCCCGAGAATTAAGACCATGTACAGAGACCTGACTAAAACGCCGTACTAGAACTAGAACCGGTGAGTAAACTGACTCCGCCTCCGAAAGAACAGGTACGAATACACGGGCTTCCCACCTCCTAGCACAGGTACGAAACGAGACTCCGCCTCCACCTAGAAAAAGGTACAAAACACGACTCCGCATACATAGAACAAATAAGAAACCGACTCCGCCTCCTAGGACAGGATACAAAAAAATGGACTCCGCCCTCCTAGAAGGTGTACGGAAGAACATGAACTTGCTACATAGAAAACAGGTACGAAAATGCCACGGGGACTCCCCTCAGCTAGACAGGTGAAACGAAATCACGAATCCACGCTCCGAAGAAGGTATGAAACACGTCTCCGTCCTCCTAGAACAGGTAACGGAAACATGGACCCGCCTCAAAGAATCCAGAGTAAGCGAGAACATGGACTCCGCGTCCCTAGAGAAAAGGTACTAAGAACACACACGAACAACCTACCTTCGACGCTCAGTAAAACACGGTACGAACACGACTCGCCCGAGTAATTCGGAACTAGGCATTTAACCCATACAACAGATGTTGTCTGAAAACTGCAAAGTATCTTACATTTTTAAAACTGTATCTGTAAGTTTAGCTGTTCAACATTTCTAGTTTTCTCTCCAATATTACGCACGATAGATACAAAAGCTATATGCCTCTTTATCAGCTTTTGCGTTGGCTGAAATGTTTAACAGTATCGTATTCGAAATTCATATATAATGCAAAATGGTTTTGAGGTATAAGCCCGAAAGTTGATTTAATTTGTTTCATTCAACACATGTTTGGTAGACTTTATGATTAGTCGGTAAAAGTACTCGAGTCAAAATGCTCTGTTCCACTTTGTTGATGCATGAAGAGTGGTAGTTTGAGGTTACACAGCTACATATTACCGTAGGTTCAGGTAGAGATTGCAATTAAAAGTTCTGCGAGATTCCAAATGATTCTTATGAAGGTGATGCATAAAAGGGTGAGTTTTTATGAAACACAGATGGAGCCAGCGAGAAGAAGAACTGCACCCTAAATGGCAGGGTTTCTGTGTGTTAAAATGTGTGTGAATGAACACAAAAAAACACAAAAACTCCAGGTCTGTTTTTTGTGAGGAAAGGAGGGGAAACATTTATAACATAGATCAGAAAAAAGACGTAATATGGGGATCTTTTAAAATGTTTTATCACGCCAGGAAGGACAAGCAGCTGATTGTGTATCAACAAAGGGCGTGTTTTCTGGTTATAATGACGGGACTCCGACAAGAGTTCTACAGGGCTGGATGTTTTGGAAGTCATCCGAGGGAACATCCACGATGTTTGTCTACGTTACACCGTTACAACCCAACAACCAAGTGTACCGCCGCTATAGCGACTTTAGACTTTATGTTATAGATTTCACGTACTATCTTTGTATAGTTCATTTCGGTACTTTTTTCTCTCAGTATCCTTATCGAAAAAGCCACAGAAATGAGTAGCCCCAAGTAACAACAAACACACAGTTTAACCTGAAAACACGGATCAAACATCCGGCCAACATTGACATAACTCATCAGGACCCCACCATTCGGCACACGGCCCATAAGCAACCCCGACAGTGAACTTCACCTCCAGTTTCTGCGCAAGAAGTTATACCCAGATTAAGTCAAGTTCATGTAAGAGAGAGAACAATCAAGTCCAGGGACCCTCAAAGACATCGCGCTTCAGAGAAACAAAGGACCAGGTCCATCAGAGATGGTGAGGCTGTATCGTTTGAAGCGGTTTAAAAATTTTTGTGCAGAAGTTAGGTTTGGGATTTGCTATAACAGTATAACTTTAATTAAAGAATAGGATTATTTCCTTTACACTGATACATAGCGACATAACCAGGCATCCAAAAGTTTGGACAACCGCCTCTTTATTCCAATGGTATTTTTTTTATATCTGTATTTGTCACAACTTTTCCACGATTTTAGTATACATACAGAAGCTGCATAATATATGAAATACTAGTTGTAGCAAAAGAAATACTAATTTGTTACTACTATTTTTTTATATTATACTATTTTGTGAATTAAAAATCCTTACAGTATCACACCCTTTACTTGGTGTCACAAAATGTTGAGTAGTTAATTTATTTTTTTAAACTTTCTACAGTATGTCCCAGATATCTAGTTTGCATATATTAAATATTTTGATATTTTCTGTTGTTTGATGTACGTCTATGCTTTGTACTACTTTGCAATCTTCTCTGCCTTTGACATTATTTATATTGCTATGCAATATTATAATTATTTGTATATTATTCTGAAAACGAAGTCGGCTCTTCAAAAACATCACAGACGACATCAAATATATATGACAGCCAGTATATACCTAAGCATGTCACATACAGAGGTCCAATCAGAGAGCTGTGTATCTAGAATACTTGGGAATACTTGTTACATGGAGTTATATTATAATTTATAGCGAGTAAAACGTACCTCCATATGCATTATTCCTAGTTATCACTTAGATACGGAACCAAATTCACAGGCCTCACTCATTTTTGTTCTGTGAGTAAATACTCGAGCATTATGAAAACGCCGAATTGTGTGATGCTAAAATACCGCATTATATCCGGTATAGATTTGAGGAAAGTAACGTCGAGGGGAGTACTCTAGAACACCTATCAAAGTAGAAGGTAGGTACTGCAACCTCGAATAGCAGTTCAAATTACTATTACAATTAGGGACGCATTTTGCAGGCACACTGTAGGATCACGTGTCTTAGTTACTTCTCGACACAGTAATGTTTGTCTCGTATGTTTTGTCTTCTTCTGTGTATTGTCTTTTGGTAGGATCGCTATTGGAACGAGCAGGAGAAGTTTAAAGCCGCAAGCATCACTAAAGGAAGCTCGGTATTACACGCTGCCGGTCCAGAGTATACTATGGACCAGTTTCAGTGCTACTCATCAGCGCAGACATCGGTTAGGCTCAGACAGTTAAGTTTTAAAAAGTCGATACATATTACTCTGACTTTTCGGAATCTGTGTCATAAGGTCGTATTCCTCCGCTCTATCCCTCGTCAGCAACAGACCTGGAGGTGTGTTTTTTTTTGGTTTTCCTTCACATTTTTAACACACGCGGTTTAGTGTTTAGTTCTTCTCACTAAAACACTCTGTTACCACCTTGTAGCAATGTCATCATGTGGTAATACAGAAAGTTGCTCCCATATGATTTTTAAAAACTCCCACACCAACTTTCACATATTACAATCATTCGACAACTACATCATTCAGCCACGTCAACCCAATCTCTACATGAACTAAAATGTAAATATGTAGCTGTTAACTTGAAAACTACGCTATTTTTTTTTATATACTACATCACAAGGTGGAAACTAAGCATTGTTTGCTAGCTCTGAAGATAGATAAACTTAGGCATGGGATGATACTATGAAATTTTGTGTGACGAATTATCAAAGCCAAAATAATTGCGAATTAACAATTTATACACCACTATGTTAAAAGTTTGTTATGGAATATTATAACTTTAACAGAGAATATTATGGATTAGCAAGGGCCGTCGACTGGAACATATCTGGGGGAGCCCCTCTGAGCTAATAAGCTTCACATGGCCCCACCTAGTAATCAAATTAAACAGGAAGAGGCGTCAACAGAGGGTTTAATTCTGGGCACCCCCGGACAGGCAGACCACTTTGTCACCCTGTCGACATGCCCTATGCTGGATAAGTAGCATTGTTCTCTAAGCACTCTATACTGGCGACCACATATGGCATTAGTCCTTCGTTGGCTGACTATGACAACTTGTATATAGATTGCCCTCACGAAATGATTCATCGGCCGACCCTTGTGTTGAGACCTCACAATAAACAGTTATTAGATTGCATTATTGTCCCTATACCCCTTCATGTACTGACAGACTAAGAATAAGGTGTGGTATGGTCTTGCGTATTCAAGTATTAGGAAGCATGGACGCAGTGGCACAACCATCGACATGTGAGCCTAAACTGAAATAGAAGAGATGATTCTGTGGTAGGCCAGGTTATAGTAAAGGATCTAACAATTTCCACCTAGTCAAGTCCTCTCGGACCTTTAGGCTCATGTTAACATAAGACCACAGTTTGGCTGTAGACTGGATGAAAAACTCTGTAAACATATGGTACACAGCCAAATACACCACATCTCGATCTAACCCTAACAAATAGTAGACATAACAATAGAAACAACATTCACGTTCTCACTACATTCACATAGCAGCAACCAAAACCTAACTTATTTACACAACACATAAGCTCAGTCACGTGTCAGATAGAAATCCTCTTCACTTGTCGACAATTCGCATGAAGGTACAGAAAGCTCGCGTTTGTGTCATTAGACCATGTGTCATTTGTACTCGTGTGCGAAACTGGTCTCAAAAACCGTGGCTGCATGTGTATAACTCTACATTTGCATAATTAACTATTCCACTATGACTCATGGCTACGAAAGAGGACCTCATCTTCCTCGAAGCGTCTGTACTACTCTCTCTAGAGTGCTTCCCTAAGTTTTTCATTGTGTTCTGAGCTCATGTGACAAACCTTCAGTTAGTGCCGGAGCATGAGACGCACACCCTAATGAATACTTTTTAACTGTTAAACAGATGTTTGCTGCATATAGTTACTTACACTACAATGGACGAGGACTATGACAGTTCTGGCCTGGGTTTATTTGGTCATATAGTCTTCGTCTGTTTATATAGACTGTTGCGCAGACTGCTTTAAGGTTTGCTTTTGGCGAGTCATGGCTGCTCAGCTTGGTACTGCAGTAAAAGTCAGCACAAATATTGTGACAGCGATCATAGAATTGAAAATACGAAATACAAGGAGAGGGAAGTGAGAAGCGGACTACAGATTCATAGCGAACACTAAGATAACCATGTGCACGAGTAGGGGCGCGCGAAAAAGCACTCGGACTCGTACGAAAGCGTCTGCAACTTTTGTGAACATGAGCGGTAACGTATTACGACTGACGGTATTATAGGACGCTTTAAGGGGGAGAAGAGTAGAAAAAATATAACTCCAGGATCTGCCATTGCTTGTGTACTAAGCCGGGGGTCAGGGAAGGGAACAGATTAGCCGAACATCGAGGTAATGTAGTATAGGACTACTGACCTGTAGGCTTGAGTAGAAAATGTACCGGACACTGAGCGTTGTCCCATCCCTGCTGGTAATTTCGATACCGTTTTTTCAGTGATGGCGGTCCACTGTAAGTTGGCAGCAGCGGCTATAAGGCATTCTAATAAGAGACTTGCAACTCATTCCTGTGCTGGTTTGTCACAAGTTTAGAAAGTTGGTTGTGATACCTCAAATATGTCCAGGTTTTGTCCGGATTTGGAGGATATTGTAAACTTTGAGGAGAGTTGGTAAGGAAGAGGGATGTCTGCCGAACACCCAGAAAGATGCGACGGTCATGGATGCTACCGTTTAGAGTTTTATACATTATGCTCTTCATCTCGAGAAGGGGGCGCTACAGCAACTGGCACATAATATCTGTGACCCATTAAAGAGACCTATTATGCAAAAATTGGAAATTAAAATGTGCAATTATAACAACATTGCCATACAAAAGGGGTCGGATGGTATGTACATGGAAGATATAAGAGAATAGGTCGTCTTTAAAGCTTTTGGAAAATGTGAGGTTCTTGAAAATTTCCACTGTCCAGTGTTCTAGATTCCGTGTTGGGAGGCGGACCAGAATTCGCCGATCAGAATCAGGGGAGGAGTGTTAAGATGTGGGTGGAGAGTGGTTGACCGCCGAGTTCCGCTGAGGTCGCAAAAAACATGCATCTGGAAGGAAAAATCTACCTGATCGTTACCTCCTCTGGTGGGAATTTCATTTGTATACCAGTAAAAGGGGATCACAGGTTGTATTTAAGGTCCTTAGATACCCAAAAGACATCGTGTGAGATTTAAGCCGTTTGTTTCTAATGGTGTTCCGCCCTCAAAACATACTTGAGTTGTGTTTTTGTTTCATTCACACATTGATATGCGTTAAAAGGAGCCTTTTAAATCTGGGTTATAACAATTACTTTATTTGTGGTTTTTTAGGACTGTGAATTTTGTCGAGGCATTCCATCAGCTGCAAAGAGAAACGTAAAAGAACAAATAAAACGCGAGCCAACAGCCTTTATCAAGGATGGACGGTTTTGCGTGGGTAAATGAATGGACAAATCGAATAACGGACCTTGTGTGAAAATTTGATCTTTCATGAGAGGATGTTGTGCTCAGTGTGGCCTACATCCTGAAGCTGCTGGACCAGTACCTGGAGTCG
>JAIEZT010000241.1:0-75641 GCA_019594935.1 Periophthalmus modestus
GTTTTCATCTCGCCAGAACAAGACATGATGTTAAAATTACAGGGAGCACCACATGCCTGTACTTGGATGTTTATTGTTCATGTTCTTCTTTACTTTCCAAATACTGTGCCCATGGTGTTGCACTATCAGAAATGTTTAAAAAACCTTGTCCCTTTTCATCCTTTCATTTCCAATGCTCCTTAACCGTACCTTTATTTTTCCAATCACACCACTTTTAAGACAGCAATCTCCAGCCTTAATGCGCCCTATTGCTCTCTACCATTCTCTCTGAGTGCTATGTGCTAACACGGCACTTTGGCCAAGGGTGTGGTCTCGCGGCTGAGTTGTCAAGCAGCACCTTCCCTCTGAGGAGAGCAGCAGAGGGGAGAGCAGCGGGGGAAGAAGAAAGCACACACACACATGCACACACACACTGCATGATGATGTCATTCAGATGACCACATCAGCTGTGGAGATGAGCCAAGGGACCTGATGGGTTAGCATCCTCCAGCGAGTTAAAGAGAGAGAGAGAAGAGAAAGAGTTGTGTAAAGAGAGGGCGAGTGAGGAACTGTTAAAGAGGCGATGACTGAGATCTGTCATTCTTTCATTTACTATTCCACTATATGGTCCCAGCCCAACTGCTTTTACTCACGGAGTCCTTTGTTTGAGTAGATAGACTGTGCTGCTCTTGCTGCTAGACACAGTGTCAGACCTGAGTGTGCACATGATTTGGGTCCAAGCTTTACTTTTAGATCTTGAACTCATGTGTCAGTGTGGAAGCTTATCGGATTTTTTGGGATATATGTTTGTTTTTTAAACCATTTCTTCTCGTAGTTTTTTATTTTGCAGTGATTTTGGTGAGATTTTATGTTTATTCAATAGTTTCAAATTTTGTTTTTTCAGGTATATTTGGCAATTGTGTCTTGGTTACTGCATAGTCCACATTCAGTATTGACATTTTAATGCTACAAAAACATCATTTTCAATCTCATTTCAATCTAAATGCTGTATAGATGAGTATGATTTATTTATTCAATATAACAAGATATGTGAATATCCTAAATCAAATATAAACATTTGGTTTCCTGAATATTTTAAATCTCTGTAATCTTAGGTAGTGAGAGTGCTGATGTGTACGACCACAACTTAAACCAGGACAATGACCATTTGGATGTTTACTGGTTTCACAATGTTAAATGTAGTTTGTACAAGTGTCTTTTATTTGCCTTTTTATAGACAATAAGCATAGTATATATGCTATATTTTGGTGAGACCTCACATATCCCATTACTTGCTTGTGTCTTATTGCAGGTGCTGTGGTTGCGGGAACTCTGCATGAGATGGAGCCATTAAAGCAACTGAAGAGACTCAATAACCAGAGCTGCCTAATAAAAGCAGCACAATATCAACCGTACATATTCACTATGTTCAAAGTCTTCATGTTATACCCGCCTTACAAATACACAGAGACCTCCACACACATCCCAGCGTGCTTCCAATGTTGTCCACTTGGCTGTGCTGTGCTCCACACTGTGTGCCAGCATGCCTGCAATCTGAAACCAGACATCTATGTGCAAGCATCCTGATAAATACACCTCGCATTATCCAGAGTTGCCTTGTCCAGGCTGATGACGGACAAACCATTCACGAGTGCAAGCCTCCTGTTAAACGCAAAATATACTACCTCTTCATCATAATAGGCCTTTGGGCTATGGAGTGGTCATCATGAGACATTGTGGGCCTTCTTTATTAACAAACTATTCCCCAAACACTCACAGATATAGACAAGACACTCCCTTTCCACTGGTCGCATATTGTTAGGCAGTGAAAGCAATGGGCAAAAAACTCAGTAAAAGTGTAACATGAATTAACATGCAATGGGTCATCTTATTATCGCAGGCACTGCTATGTGGTTGCCTTCTTTATAGTCCCCAAACACCAGAATCACTCCTTCCACTGGAGCATATTGGCAGATGAAAGCTGGGGTGTTTTAACATGATGATTCAATCTTCCTTCTCGCACACTGCTGTTACAGTCCAATTGAGTCCAACAGTACCAGAGGCATGTCGTGTGGGACAGAGGAAGGGGAGTGAGTGATGGTGCGCTGGCCAGGGGGGATGATTGTGAGGGTGTGAGTATGCACAATATCCCTAAAATAAAAATATTGAAGTGCACGACAAACTGAAACACTCTTTTGTCTTATTTAAAGGGCATATTTAAGCCACAGTGCTGTACAAACGATTTTAGGAATGGCTGAGTTACAATGTAGGCTACAAAAATACAATTTAATCATATTGTCCTTAGACAATGCACAAACTGTAAGATATTTTTTGTTCATGGTAAATGCCTCTTTTTTGAGCCCACCGAAAACCTACTGTATTTAGACATTATCCAACAACAATAAACTATTTTGTTGCTGTATTTTAAGCAGCACTGGATTACATTCTTTTTACAATCTAACATTTGCTCTATGAAAACTAAATGTATTTACTATATTATCATTGTCATTTTTTTCCAGCTTATGGAAGAAGTTTGGTTCTTTCTTCCCTCAGACAGTTGAAAGTATTGTATTTGGTCGTTTTACATGTCTTTGTCTTTTAACAACACATCTTATTTTTTTGGTGTGCATGTGGTATGTGCATAGTCACCATCCATTCTTCCCGCCAGCGCCATTCTTTCTTCCCTCCTCAGTGCAGAAGCTTGGGCACAGGCACACTCCTACTCTTCGAGCTTAGTCATAGGCCTCACTATCTGGAGCTCTCCAAAAATTATAGTTTTGGTCACTTCCTTATGGGCTTCTCACCCCTCTCAGCATGCCTTTTATCACTTTAGCACACACAGGGCATGCAAATCTTATACAGATAGCAAATAGGAAACAGCATTTAGCTTCTCCTGGTGCTATCCGGTTCTTCAGGTTGACTTGTATGCTGTAATGTAAGCCTTTCTAAGACAGACAACAGGGGCATATACTGTGGTCATTAGCCATGTGTTCTGGTTTTCTGTGTTTGGCTTGGTTCGCTAAGTTTACCTGTTGATTCCTATTGTGGGTGCTGTGCTGAGTAGGACAGGGCATTGAAGTTATCAGAGGAACACTGGGTGTCCCTGTAGACACCAGGCCATACGCTCTCTGTAAATATGGACACCTTTTGTGAGTGCGAAACATGCTCCAGAGAGGGCTGTGTGTCTAACTTCCTGTCAGCTTGTGTCAGCTACTGCTATCTATATTACATAACCTTAAACTGGTCCTAGATAATGAGTTCACACTTCTGCTTATCTATAACCTGACAGATACTTTTTCTATACTGATAGGGCATCTATACAATGATGACCATAACAAATTCATCACAGTCTTTTGAAATATTCCATTTGGGTTTTTTTTTTTATTTTGAAAAGGGTGTCTAAATGTATCCATTCCAGATTTACTACAAAGAACTATACGTTGAATGCATTCCTATATTATTAACATAGGCACATTCTCCAAAAAAAACACATTCTCCAAACAATATAAGATATATTGTTTGGAGAATGTGTTTTACTTGAGAAGTTGAATGCATAATCTACATGATGTTACCTCCAATTTGCATTTCAACAAAGGTCTCCCTGACTATTGACCAGGTTGGTGTTTGGTCATACTCATAGTTAACAACCAAGAATATGGGACAATTTGCACACCAAAGGTGTAATTAGCCAGGTCCAGAAAAGGTTCACTACTTTCTGTCCACTGAACTCAAAAGCTTTAATTATCCCTCAATCAATGCCATTTTCTTCTTCTCTTGATTTTCCCTCCCTGTCTTTTCTTTGCAGTGTTTGAGAGAGCAGCATCATTCCATCGCACCAGCCATGGGTGCCCTCAGTTGACCTACTTCTGCACTGGACTCAGGGTGCTGCAGGGACAGGCCTGTCCCCCTCTGTGGGCCTGTGCAGATACATACACAAACAAACAATAGCTTTACTGTGCTTACTGCAGCCAAGTAGAGATACTGTAGGTAGGTATTATATTGCTCTAAAGTAATTTGTAAAGGTTTTAGTAATAGCAACTACTAACTCCCACATTGACTAAGATGGCCAATCATACATTATAATTGTCTGAGTGAGTGTTTCATTAGCAACATTTGAAACCCAAAATGCGATGAGTTATTTCGTTTTGACTCATACAGAGTCCTCCCACACAGCGTGACCTTTCAGTGGTTGATCATATTGTAAATATCTCAAGAAAATAAAGATGATATAGGGTAGTTCTTACTATGTCACCGTGCCATTATAAATCATAGCTCAAATAATGTAATAAATCCAAACAAACTTCACTAATTATTTTAACAAATAATGAACAAGTGAATTTGTTTCTTACAGATGTTACAGTTTTTCAATATTTGGATGATGCTTCTTTATCATCCAGTGCTGTGTGACTGACGTGTGCGCGTAACTGAGCCAAGGGCAGCCTTGCGCTTTTCCTTTTCTTTTGTCCAGTAATAAACAGCACCTAACACTTTAACTTCAGTAATAACATGAGTCGAACAGCTATAGAAATCCATGTAAAATTGGTGTATGGCTCTTACAAAGTCTCTTTTTCTCGATGACCTTTAAGAGGGAACCGCAACCCATCAGATTATTGCGCTTGATTTTCTGTGTCTTCTTTGCATTCTGACTGTGCACCGGCCCACACATTGGGCAAATATTCAAATACCCCTGCAAGCTGCAAAACTGTAGTGTGACACTCCCAAGTCCACACACAACATGTTCAGAGTCTTTTTAACGCAACACAATTCAGAACTTTTACGCACAAACAAATCGTAGTTAAAAAAATTGCCAACACAGTGAACTCTTTACTTTTTCCTTTGTGGGTTTGCACGGCTGCCACAGATGAACCAAAACTTGTTACTCGATGTTCTGCATTCCAGTCCTTTTGGACTCGTGAGATGAGTATTTAATTCCACCAATTCCAGGGCTACCTGTTTTCTACTTGCCTGTTTCAAGCAGCGATATCAACATTAAAAGCCATATCACTTGTATCATGTGCTTTGTGAGTACTCACACTTCAGGCTTCGCTTGTACAGACGCATACGCACGTCCAGTATCTCCACTGTGAAGAGGAACAGTCCGCTGAACGTTGCCTTATCTATTTCTCTGAGGTATTAAAGTTTAAAGCAATTGTAAAACTTAAGTAATAGGGGCTAGTTTTGACTCGCCGCTTCAACAGGACCCCACGCAGAGGTCCCTTCTTTTTGGACACAGCCAGGAAGAAGAAGCGGTCGCGCCTTGATAGTGACTTCATTGACATCAGCAGCTTCCTGATGCATGCAACTGTAACAGCGTGAGGGAAAACGGGGAGATCACCTTTTTATCCGATGAACCGAGATGATCCTATTTCTGCATAGTAAGCCGTCTCAGCTCTGTGAACTCGCTTCCAAGAACCGTGCAAGAGATTGTCTACATGGCTATGTCAATTTCCAGGCGTCTGATTCCTTAAATGTGACTTGTAGAAAACGGCGAAAACTACGGAATTAAAGACAAATAATCAATGCCGAGATTGTTAAGGCATATATAGCATATATTTCTATTCTGAGCTGCCAGTGTGCGCGGGTGAGAAAGTTTTGGTCATCTGACATCTGCGAGAGACATGGAGTCACCTGTCAAGAAAAGGGAGCAGTCTGAACTCTACGGAGAAGCGCGTCTTTGTACTCCAAGTGAAAGACGATGATGTGTTGAAGCCACAGTGAGGCGTTACCACCCAGTGCTTGGTGCTAGTGGTGTAATAATCAAGTTTCAGTGAGAAAGGGGCGATTAGGTTTTCACACGTCTTGTTGTCAACACTTGTGAAAGTACATAAAGCCACTCGGACTATGCAAATGCGCCTTACGCACGCACGGAGCGCACGGACCTCATCAGCTTGGACAGTGCAGCTTCCCTCTTGACCGTAATGGAGCCACGTGAGCTGGCTGACTTTATCGCGGATTTGGATGAGGTGTTTTCAGCCCCGTTAATGGACAGCCGTGTGAACTATACGTGGTGGCTTTACGCTGCGCTCTGGTGTGTTTTTCTCCTCTCTCCACCGCTCCGCCTCCCCCCTTCGCAACATTGACGCAACCAAAAAAAAAAAAAAAAAAAAAAAAAAAAAAAAAAAAAAAAAAAAAACACACACTGGAACAAAAAGAAACAACTTCCTTGAAGCTTTGCTGAAACTGCACTTACTCGGAGGAGAAGGATGGAAGCTTGTTGTCAACTTGCCCTGGATGGTATTTGTCGAGGAGGTGAGGTTGTCACCCGCGGACCGGCTGCTCCTGGCGACACATCCACGCACGGGGACAGATGCACTGGAAAACACTAGTCTGTAAGTGGCATTTAAGTCAGTGGAGTCTTTGTAACTTTGGCGGTATGAGCTGGTGACTAGTTTATCGTGTAGTAATTCTGAAAAAAAAGTGATTCATTTGTGTGATGGATGTAAAGTGGCTTTGTTGGCGCTCGTGCTGTCGAACTCCAGAGAGAGAAAATGAGTTTAAGGCCGAGTGTTTTCATTGTGGAGTGATGCCGTCGATGCACAGACGTTGTCTTTGTATATGACAACTTTGTGTGTTGGCGTTTATGAGTTAGACCGCCTGTCATTCTGAAACTCTTTTGTGGATTCGAAAGTCAATTAATGTGGATCTGTGCGTTAAAGCCAAACACGAGAGTAGAGCGCTGACAACTCGCCCGGTTTATTATTGTTTATTCATGCGCAGCACGGAGCAGTCGCCGGTCGAGAGAACGTCCCACTGCGCGAGGAACAAGCCTCGACACGACACCACCATCGTTTATCCCGATAATAAAATGTGGTTAGTGCAGGGCGTTGTGTTGAACTTTTCTTTGAGGTGTCAGCCACAGTTTTGGGCGGACTATCACTCTTGCTTTGTCGTGTCGGTGTTTTCACTGCACGAACAAAGGGTTGGATGGAGTACTCGGCTCGACCCACAGAGTCGGTGGCGAGGAGGGCTGTTTACAATAATAACACGGGCGGGGCGACGTCAAGCGAGCGACAGCGGCCTCAGCCAATCCGCGCGCAGCTCAGCGATCAGCAACACGCTATATTTGGAAAGTGGTTACATCACGAGGTACAAACAGTGCAGTATGGAGGGAGGACTTCCGCAGGATTGTCATTTTGTAGTCCAGAAGCAGGACAAAAAGAGATTTGAGTTTTGTTTGTGAAACTTCTTGTCAGTTCTTTTACTTCAAATAGTGATTGATTTGGGCGACATGAGCAGCTGGGAGCATCATGTTGTTATGACCTTATATGAGTCTGTAGACCTGCCCTTGAGTTTGTTAGTTATTAGGCTACACCTGTTAGTTATTTGGCAACACCTATAAGAGTAAAGAAAACATGACAAATAAGTGTAAAGTAGTTGCTTGTGAGTTGTTGGCCATAGGCTGATGTAAACATCGTTGAAAAGGTCCACAGTTAATGTGAAGTTTGATGTTGAGCCGCAATCTCAGTCCTTATCTTAGACAGTTTAGACTGCTGTGGGCCCATTATTGTAAATACTCACAGTACCAAATGCTCTGTGTCAAGCAGTTGTGAGAGTAGCTCCAAGAAAAAGAAAATATGGGGTAATAAAAACAATGATGTATAGCCTAATGCTTTTTGATTCTTGAATTTGTTTCCTTAATGACAGAATCTATTTTCCATTCTTCCTTAAACTAAAATAGTTAGATTGTTTGATTTTCAAACAAATGATTATGACAGATTCATCCATACATTTTTAAAGTTTTGTTTTATTACAAAATGTAAAACAGTTGTTTTGGAATATTAAAATGTGACTTGTTTTCTGTGTGTTTGCATATGTGCTTCTGTGGGGCACAGAGGGCCTGACATGACCATTTTGTGCTAAAAAGAGGTCAGAGGTTGCTGTAGTATTTTCAGGGTGACCTGCTAGTGACTATTAGCCATTGATAAATGTGATGTCCCACAAGTGTGCGGGTTGCACTCTTTAAAGGGGGAGGTGTTATAACACTGCCCCACGCTAAACCTCCCTGCCAACCCCACCTCAACTTGTTCATACACACATGCAAAAACACACACTCTGTCCCGCTGACAGGAGCACAAGGGGGCAGCTGCTACAGATGTCTCTGAGAGAGGGGGAGGGGTGGCCAGGAGACATCAATGGATAGGCTTTCTCTCCAAAGTTCTCACTGGGCCTCATTGAATTCTTTAAAAACCACAGCCAAGGAGTGAGCCATGTTTTAATAAAGTGTGCATATTCTTTAATACTATTGTGTAACAGTTAACATCTTGTTACTATAGGCCTACACATTGGTTGTTATTGTTAGTAAGATAAGTGAACGGGGGATGGTGATCAAAATAAATGAGTCGGTGTTCATGTGCTTCAGGTATGAATGATTTGAGTATTTATTATTTAAGCATTAACTGTGTGTGTGTTAAGTTCTCGTCATTGTGATCAGTTGCTGATTCATTCGAATGTTGGTTAGATCTATGTCGATTTCCTTCTTTTAAGGTTCTGCAGTCCCATGTCTGAAGGTGGTGTGAAGCTTTCAGTCACATGAAAAAGAAAGACGAAAAATCCGTAAAAACTCCCTGAATGAGAAGCAGCTGAGTGTAACAGCCAACCATGCACACACGCCATCTAACATGAAATCAAATTACACTGGACCAAAAGTACCCCCACCATGGCAACTTTGCAACCAGACTAGCTCGCTAGTTGTGGCCATGCATCATGACAGGGCTGCTCTTGTTCAGGCTATCCACCACACAAGGGAGAGCCCCACACTGTCTCAAACCTCCTCATAAAGAGATGCATTATAACGTGATTTCATTTGGCCCTGCAAAACAACCAAGTGTGGATAGCAGTGCAGCCTGAGTAGCATGCTTCATTTGTGTAGTGACATGTGACTTGTGTTTTCGTGAGTCATAAGGATCTCCTGCCTAATGGAAGGCAGTGTGTGCTCATGTGATGGTGACACAATGCACGATGAACTCTATAGCATTTGCAGGGCTGTGCTTGACTACTGTTTGGCACCACTTTTCTAGCCTCACATGCATCGTTATATGTTGTCATAAAGAAAAAAACATAAACTTTTTCATTGAACAGAGTTTGCATTTTATCAAGATTATATAATTGCTGTATTTATTGATATCTCTTTGCTGTGGCAACACCATCCCTGTCTTCTCAATGGTCACTGTGGCTTTTTTTTTTTGCTGGCTCATCCCTGCCTCTCCACATGGCTGTTTAACAGCACAGAGCTCCTCCTTACTGGCTTCCTGTCCAAACCAGTTTATCTGTAAACAAGTGTGTTTTTTCCCTGTCCGCCCCATTGTGCACATTACTGCAGAATGTATACACAATGAGGAGCCTCGCTTTAGGCCTTCTCCACTGAAGTACTGCATGAAATATAGGATTATATTTTTATATTACGATATAGGTTGTGTTCATCCTAGAATTTGAACATGTCATAATTTCAGATGGAGGACAGGGGCTTATCTCTATGAGAGATTCTCTGTTTTTGAAATAAATATCCAAAATTATGATCCACAGCTGATGAACCTGATTATTGTGAGATTGCCTCCATGCATGTCATATTAATTATGGCTTGAAGTACTTTCAACTGATGAGAATCACATCTTTGTGTTTGACTAATGTTATTACTCTTTTAAGGTATTGTAAAGCAAGTTTATTTTAGTTTATTTATACTGTCAGAGAAGACATGGAACTTTGTGCCAGTTTTGTTTCAGTAATTACAGATACTCTATTAACCATAAACAAGGTCAACAGATCTGAAAGCAGACAATTAAAAGGTAAATTCCACCGTATGACCTGTTTAATGAGATTGTAGAACGTTTGATGTCACGTGAACCCAGCCAGGTGGATTCTTGTCTCTTTATTGTTTTGTAGATATAACAGGATGAAATGGCTGCCATGGTTTATTTTAGTTTGCAATGTAATGTGAAGCAATAAATTAACTTTTAATATGAAGCAATAAGTGAACTTTTTACGTCATGGTGAATGAATTGGTTTGGAGGAGTGACCCGGTTCAACTATTATGCCTGTGTGTGGGTGGGTATTTATCACAGTATGGGGACTAAAATCTACACTAACGTTATGGGAATCTCAGATATGGGTTAAATTATAACACTACTACTACTTTTATTTATATTGATCTTTACACCGCAAAGTCCTATCGTCCTAATAGGTTGAAGTTTAGGTTAAAGTTATTATTATGATGTTATTACTATTAATTAAACTTATTGTGGTTAATGTTAGTACGATCAGTGAATGTCTGTGTAATCCCTCAGTCGTCCAGGTCTGATCCTTGGCAAAAGACGAAGTTTAAATCTGTCAACTGGACAAATCAGGCTCTCTTACCAGTTTAACAGAGGCAGGCCCGTAGTTCTTGAGAAGATGCATGTGTAATCCCTCAGTCGTTCTGGTCTGATCCATGGCAAAAGACAAATCGATTTGTCCAGTTGACAGATTTAAACTTCGTCTTTTGCTACTATCAGTGAAGAAAACGTCCAGGAAGTATGGAAATCCAACATGTGTGCACGTAGGCCTGTTTGG
Source organism: Periophthalmus modestus (assembly GCA_019594935.1). Taxonomy (NCBI): domain Eukaryota; kingdom Metazoa; phylum Chordata; class Actinopteri; order Gobiiformes; family Gobiidae; genus Periophthalmus; species Periophthalmus modestus. Next base: position 10,525 of record JAIEZT010000241.1, read on the forward strand.
GAACAAGTTTTTTCTTAGTTTTAGACATGAATCCTCCTGTCCTTCAGCAGTTTTGAAAATATTAACTAACATTTCAAGCATTTAATAGACTTTTGCTGCTTGTGTGCAGACAGATGCACACTTTTGCATGCTGTAGTGACAATGCAACTAGTTCATCTCATTTCTGCAAACATATATTCACTGTAACCTTCTGCTTTTTGTTCTAGCACTAGTATCAACCCCTTATAACAGCCAGAACTTTACTCTGGTGGGATTAACGCAGAGAAAAGTGACATAGAAACCCGCTGGAGCACGCAAAGAGTTAAGTTTCCTCTTGGTTGAGCTCTGCGTGGGCTCCCAGATCATTCGAGAGTGCATTTTCGGCGTCCAATGAGCGGCTTGGACTTCACTTTGCACCCGGCCAATGAGCGCAATGGGAGGCTCTATCGAATTTGAATGAGGAGTGTATCTTTTCGGCGCCATTTTCGAGTGAGCAGCGATTGCCTGAGCAGCTGCGGTGAAGAGGATGCTGCGATCAGGCTGACACTGAGGCGGAGGGACGAGGCGAGCGCTCCAACACGCCTTTACTGCGCCTTTTTGGACAGGGCAGCTCTTTTTTTACAGGTAATACCGAGCCAGTTCAGTCGGACCAAGCCGTTTGGACGCGTTAAAAGCTGGGAAATGTGATTTAACCCCAGCGCAGAGTGGCGGTTGAGCCGTTTGAGCAGCTTTTGCCAGTTACTTTTGCTGCGTTAGCCTGTTAGCTTAGCCTGCTAGCGCTGTGGATTTCTGACTTTGCTGCGCTGTAAAAAACTGCACAATCAGCGTTCCCTTTCGCCAAGGTAACACGGACACATGTGAGAGGATAAAATAACAGTTTCCTCAAAGATACAGAGGCGTCTTACCCGGAGAGGAGGTGAAAGTTTGGACGTGACGGAGATTTTGTGCGTTTATGGCTGAGTTTTTGAGCGGGAGGTGCAGGAGGAGCAGCGCAGAGGTACAGTAGTGGGCAGTGTCAACAAACCCCGCACGGAGCGCTTACAGGCTTAAGAGGAAAAGAGCGATGAAAAAACCACTCTGAGCATCGTCTCGTTTACATTCTGCAAGTTTGTGCTGTGTTTTGGCGCTGTCTGTCACTGGTTTTGCGATCCCGGGCTCGTGTGGTGGGCAGGGCAGTGTGTGAGGCGCACAGACACACTCCAGGTCACTCATCATTTTTTTCTGGAGGTTTTTAGTCTGTCTGGTTACACTTTTTTTAAAACAGTTTTTAGACAGCTGTTGTAACTCTTATTGTGTGTATTTATTTAAAAATATTATGGCCCCGTGCCAGCTGTTGTAAAGTTTCTGGTTATAAAGTTGTAATGACGCATTAACAGTGGAAGACACGTGGCTCTGATCAAACTGAATGAGACTCTGCAAAAAACACATCCAGGTGTTTGTTTGGTGGGTTTGATTTTAGGTGTTGTGACTTTTAAGACAAGAAGCACACATTCCTGATGGAGTGGGGTGTTTTAGCCTATCCAAAGCTGGCCTCGTAGCTTATAGAGAGCAGAGGGAAAGAGGCTCTATGTAACAGTGCGTCTAAAACCTCTCCTTACACTTCCCTAGATTTAGGTTTGTGCAGCAAAATCTGACACTGTTACATTTTTTAATATATAGTTTGATTACACATTTCTTATTTGTTCTTTCTAACACAAGCTGGCTGACAGTGTGACGTTGATAACATCATTGGTCAGTTTTACTTTTGCTATAAGCCCATCATGACCTGGTCAATACTATTTTCCTTATCAGTAGAGTTGCGGCATGTATTTTCATGCTTAATTATTCTTGACCTATATACCAGTCACTTAACACTACAGTGACACACATGTTAAGAAATAGTTCACATTAATTATACTAAAAGTGTTCAGTTATTCAGACAAAAAATGCGATAATTTGGAAAATAAAATATTTGTACATCATTGGAGTCTCTAGTCAAAATTTTGTGTAGGGTGTAAATCACCAGTAGGTAATAAAAAAAAAAATACAAGAGTGAAAATACTAAAATTAAAAATTACATATTTGACACAATAAAAAATGTCAGTAGTAATGTGCACCCAAATGTGTTTTTTTTTTTTTTTTTTTTTTTTGTTTTTTTTTTCTCTCATTCTAATCAGCAGTATATGTAAAAGAGAACACCTGACCATCTGTCTTTATACCTGACATTTTGCAGATTACACAGTTAAATGTTTTGTGTTTTTAGGTGCAGTGTAAAATGTGCCCCAGCTGGGAGTGATTATATTAATATTTTCCTTTGTCAGGTATTCAAAAAAATAGGTGGTTCTTTCAAAACCAAGTACATTTGTGTCAGACCGTGACATCTTGTAATCAGAGTCACCATGGCACCTGCATTGAACTATTTTAATTTGAAACCTCTTATCTTTACTTGTGCATAAAATGTCACATACAGTTACATTACAGCTTTTGTAATAACTTGTGTTGTGTACTGGTCAAATGTGTGAACTTGCACAAATGGACATGTAGAAAAGCTGTCTGTGGTCACCGTAGTGTTCATAGCCCTTGTATCAGATGCTACAGGTCCACATGTGTGCTGGCCTGGTCTCTCTCTCTGGGCCGGTGTGCTGCTTCAGACCGTTAGCTTGACATTCTGTGACTCATCATTCTGTCTTCTTGGACCCCTCCAGCGAAATGGGCTCCCACCCCCATTTCCTGGTGAAACGGAGGCTCTTCTTGTAGATGTGCTGAAGCCAGACTGCACAGAACCCCCACTCCTCTTCCTCTTTTCTGCAACACTCAGCACAAACTTCAGAGTATTCAAATTTGCTTTGACGGGCACAGGTTTTTCATGGGTCGTCTTGGTCATTTTCCAGCAATTAGTCTTGGTTGAAGTTTTGTGGGTCAGAGCATTCAATAGAAGCTGTATGGTTTTTTGTAACGGACTGTTTCTCATACACACCATGTTGAAAAAGTTGCAACACTTTTAAAAAAGTGTATTTTAGGAACTGCCTAAATAATAAAGTGTTTGATTTTTGTTGCATATTTTTTTAGATCAGTTTTTTCAGTTGCAGCAGGTCAGAGCATGCATGGCTCAGGATTGCATACATGGTGTATAGATTTGAGAGTGACTTTGTATGAAAGACAGTTATCACTGTACAAACGTGAATACACATGGAACAATCCACATTGACATGTTTGTTTATAAATGTATGTTGGCTGTTTGTTTGGGGGTTACACAAACTACATGTGAACAGCTGATGTCTCTGATGTGCAGATGTGTGTATTTTTGCTCTTGTTAGGATTTTATTTTTTTTTATTATTACTTTCATCATAAATAAGGTCCTTGGAGTGTCCTTATTTGTATTAGAAATACCTATTATTTTTAAAAATATTTTTTATTATATTTAAATAAATTAGTTTCAGCCAGTAGTGTTAGTATGATGGTTGTGGTGACTTTTGGAGGTGTGTGACAGGACGTCCTGAGCATTTAGTTCACACTTTGCCCTTTGTTTGTGGGATGTCTGGATAAAGAATAATTATTTTGAATTTTCAGCATCACATTTCACATGACACACGGCACTATACAGTCTGTAGCATCATTGCTGTTTGTAACCTTATGTAAACACCTCTGTTTCTAAGAGTTATGTGTGCTGACTCAATTATCAGGAAATATTTATTTAAAAATTTTAATAGTTATTACAGGCTGTTTACATGTATCAAGAAATAACATTTTTTTTATATATTATCAAAAATAAAATTAATTCTTATTTTATATGAATATAATCAATCAGTGTGATCGTGGCTACAAAACTTTCATGTAGAACAAGTTGAGAGCTCTCATTCCCAGATGGAGTGATGGTGTGTTTTTTGTAAATCCCACATCTTCAGTAGACGAGGGACAGAGACCCTCCACAGCGTGAGTGTGGGTGTGCCACAGCAGCTCTGCTTCTTCCTCTTTTTCCCTGTGTCAGAGCAGCACCGGGAGCCGCACGGCCACAGTCCATCTTAACCCTTCACACTCAACATTTGTGTGGAACAAAGTTGTTTGAGCTGCAAACATGTTCTTGTAATATTCGCTGGTATATTACTGTTACTGCTCTTGTGTAAAAGTGTCAACATGGAATCGAAGTAGTACTTGGTTTTCATCCTGTTCTTTTCTGCCTTAGACCCCGAGGGAAAGTTTGAAATAAATAAATTAACAGCTCCAATTAAATTGCCATATTTAACATTTAATATCATAATTTTTAGTTTTGACATTTATTTTGTATTGTGTTTGTTTGCAGTGGTAGTTGTATATAGTTGTATAGTCACACCATCTTTTTACACTGTTGGATACAATTGACTTTAAAATCTGCTAAAGTAAATTAAAATGAGCCTCTGACAACTTGAAAAGTTTATTATGGAAAAAAAAAATTCTTTGTATTTTTTTGGAGAAGATTGTGGTCTGACTGTTTTGTGTTTTTCCCCAATGTCTAAGTTGAAAACCTTGAGCTGCATGTGGTGCATCCACCTCTGATCAGTGTAACAAACTAGCTTCAGCCTTGGTTTGGGGCTGTGACTGGCACAGTGTCCCGTCCTCGTGCTTCATGTGGAGGGGCACTTGACCTTCGACCCTCGGGTCAGGTGACTCTTGCAGACTATTGGAGCTGGAGCACATGTCAGAGGAAGGGGTTAAAGGATGTTCAGTGAAGGTGACATGTCTGGACATGCTGCCCTAAAGGAGACACAAAATGGATAGGTTAGACACACACTGATGTGAACCTCACATGGATAAATGTTCAAAGACATGTTACCTTATTAGCACTGTCCCGCACCATCAATATAACGGACAGACTTGACAGTTTTTTTCCTTTGTACAAAACTGTAATTTTCCAATTCACTGTTGTCATATTCTTAAATAATCTTCACAATATTGTGTTTTTGTTACAATTTTGTGATTCACTTGACACATTTCAGTAATAAGAGACATTTAACTTACTTGCTATATATGTTTAATTCATAAGTAATGATTAGAAACTTGTGTTGTCCTATTCCTGATGGGCATGAATGGTTTAAGTGAGTCAAAGCATTGCAAAGGTCCTGTAAAGTAGCAGGTGTAAAATGATTTGAGTGTGGTAGTGTTTTTTTGCTGTAGCTGCTGTTGGTGTCTCTCAGGTGTGTTATTGTGCCTGCGCCTGAGCCTGTTTTTATTACACACAGCTCAGCTTTACATCACATAGACAAGCTCCTCACTTTTTACACTAAAAACTTTTTCCACTTTTATGTTTCTGTGTTCTATTAGGCTTTGTTTTATTTTTTATTGATTGTTTTTAACGTAACATTCAATGTTAGCATGAAATAAAAAATAGCCAAAAATATTTTTGACATTTTAAATGATTAGGTTTCTTGGTTTTCTCATAACTCGTTTATGTGATTGTGCTGCTGTGAAAATGACTCTGAAGATGTCCATTTCTGACCAAGGTCATAAATGTGGGTCCATTGAGACCTCTAGTGGCTGCACAGTTGTGGACCAGTTTGCAGGCTACAAATCTGTTTTCATTGTTGGATCTAGCCATAACAACAGTGTATTGTGATTTTGGTGAAGTCTAAGTGATTAACACAATAACTATAATGTAACAAAAGTATAAAGTCTTTTATGTTCTGGTTATAACATGAGAGGCGGGTCTTAACGCTCACACACTTGCATAATTCTGTTTTTGTACATTTCAAACACTGTTATTAAAAAAAGCACTAATGTTGGATTGCATTTTAATTAGAAGCCGTTTTAAGTTGAGGGATGAGTTTTTATTTAATTATGTTTTTGTTAGAAAGAAAGTATACTTATCTTATTTGCTTTTACACTCCCTGCTTAAATGTGACTAGCATAATCCTTAAGTGGCGATGTCTTTATGGTACATTTTCCTCCTGTGTGATTTAATTATTATTACTTTGTATTTGACTCTGCTGGTCAAGAGAAATCAGACTTAAGGGTTATTGTGTCACTGTTGCCATTAAGTGGTCTTCAGTATTCTTATTTAGCACAGTGTTTTCTGTAGCAACATTTAGCATTTTGTTGTTGTGATATGCTCATATTTGACAGATAAGGACAGTGTTCTGTTTGTTGTACATTATTCTATTTTTATTTTTCTAATTTGGAAATACCAGAATATGTGCATGTGAATTTTTTTTTTTTTTTTTTTTATATTAAATTTTGACTTTGTCTTGAGTTACTCAGTACATACGAAGATTTTGGTTTGGCGTGAGATTGTAAGAAACTATGAGTGTCTGGAAAATCTGCTTTTGTGCATGTTTCTATCCCGACTTTTTACATGTGCTTTTGGTATGTTTTTTTTACTTTACACTCACTGATTATTTGGACAACAGTGGATTGTTTTATTTTGTTACAGAACATTTACCTAATAAATATTTCAAAATGATTACTTCCAATTGATAATGTTTCCATTTTGTTTTTTATTTTCAGATGGAGAGCCTGTGTGAGGAAGATGGAGGTCACTGGGGGCACACATCTGAACAAAGTCCACATCACTGTCCTGTGATGCTGTAGCAGCACGGAATGGTTTGTGGGATACACTGAGATGCAGGCCATGCCATGCTGCAGCAGCAGAGCAGGAGCTCCCCTCGTAGCACACGTCAAACACCTGTTTGTACTGAAGACGCTGGCGGCCTTACTGTAGCAGCACGTAAATATTGGAGTAACATTGAGTGCAGCCTCCAGTATTCCCCGTGCTGCTGGAGCACAGCTGACCCCTGCCCCTGTCCAGGCTGCTTTACTCTGAGTAAATGGGATCAAGTCTGTTAATGCTACACTAAGAAAATGTTTTGATAATGGACTGAGTAGGAAAATTCACTTTTGTTGTATTCATCGACTTTGTAATGATTTGACAATATTTTAATCATTTTCCAGTTCTAATGTGCTTTCAAACTTCTGATTGTCATGTTTTAATAATAAAAAGACTAAAGTGATCAGAGAAGTGTTTGTTTTTTTGGGTGGGTGTGGGCATTTGGCTTCCGAGGGAAACATAAAATGTTACTCATGCACTACTCTTCATTTCCTTTTTTTAAGCACATACAAAGATGGAGTGTGAGCGTGTATCTTGTAGTTCTGGCTGAGCTCTGAGGCTCTTGTGGACCTCAGGGGCGGTGCTGTTCACTCCTCCGGCCTTTCGGCCTTCTCCAAAATCCTAAATTTATGTAGATACGCAGAAAGGCATTTACGGCTATTTATTTATTTTGATAGCTCATTTTTCAGTTGGAATTAACATGTAGTTGTCCAGATTTTGAACTTTTTCTTTTGGTCGAGGTTTTGCGTTGAGGAGGTCGGATATGAACCTTCCGTGTGGATTTAGAGCCGGGCACCAGGGCCTTTTAGTTTAGATGTGTTCAGTCAGGTTGCTCTCACAAAAGCCGTGCACACATCTTAAATGGTATTTTGTCCCCGCTATGCTCATGGAGTTGACTCATTTTACGCACAGATGATTCTGGACACAGGCGCAGGCCTCGTCCCTCCAAGAGTTACACATGTATCATCACACACTGCATTTACTTTTGTACATTTAACATTTTATATAATTGTGTATTCGTCCTGTACTTCCTGTTGCGCATTTACGCTGATAAATTGCAGGTCTGCTGGTTCTTGAATTTCACATTTCATCTAAATCCAGCTGTGCCTTTATCCATGTTGTGTGCGTAAAAAAACATAGGCCTGCGTATAGTTTTATTTCAGATGAGACGTGGTGATTGCGCAACATGAATCATATTTCTGATTTACTTTAATCTCACGGGAGCGTCGTTACGTTAATGCCTTTTGTCCAGCGAGTCCACTGGCCTCAAGTGAACGAGGCCCAGAGTCCCTCCTCAGTGTGTGGAGGTCAGAGGCAGGAGGCCCACGCGGAGTCCCTCCTCAGTGTGTCTCAGAGTGTCTCAGTGAGTCTCAGAGTGTCTCAGTGTGTGGAGGTCATGTCCTGCTCTTGATCATCTTCTCATTAAACTCGTAGCAGTCTTAATGCGGTGTTTCTTAAATCTGTTTTCGGGCTGCTCTGCTCTGCTTGTGTTTACGCAGCGGCAGGTGACGGACATATGTGATATTACGCACAACTCAATGAGAGCTGACGTGGAGAAGTGTAAAGATTTCTCTGGTACTGAATGAAAATTGCACTGAGTTGCTAAAACATTTAATATCTGAATGAACTGTGCATTTAATGCCTTCTATGAAGACCGTGTGAAGAGTTAAACAGAAATATCTTATACTGAACAAATGCGCCTTTCTGAAACTTTGTTTATGATAAATTCCAATATCCTAAATTAAATGTATATATACAGACCACATCAATGTTTACCATGATCCATTTCTTCCTCAGGTTTATGTTCACCGTTGTAAGGGGGAGAGTGCAGGGGCCCTGTGCAGGGGCCCTGTGTCACCTCAAAGGCCAATGCGCAACAAGCGCCTTTTAGGCACAAAACATCACGCAATTTTGTTTTACTGCTCGTCAAATTTATTAAGTTATAATTTTTAGTGCTATAAAATTGTCATATCAAAAGAAAGAATCTATAAAACTCATGGAACGAAATATGACCAAGAAACGTTGACTGTATTTAACGAAGTTGTATCACAAGAAAACATGAAAAACGGATGATTCCCACAGTAACTGAAGTCTAACTTCATGTGTGTCTTGCATTAATAAAAGCTAAAGAATTTGACTGCAGAGTCCATTATGTTTATGAAGCATTGGTGGCCTACACTTAATAAACTCGAGGATGATGAGGCCAGGTGGCGCACAAACACTGCGCCTTCAGAGACTCGGGCTGTGACAGCGCTGAGCAGCGGCTCAGAGCGGAGCTGTGCACAGGCTGTGAGGATGTGCGTGGACAGAGACAGGCCCAGTACGACTGACAGCAGCACAAATAAAGCCATGAACTTTGGAGCTGTGACCCGCGCGCAGCCAGACTTGTACGACACCTTCTCGTGAGGCACGCTTATTTTATCTACTTCTTTGAGCCTCAGTGAGTCCCACTTTTTCACATCGAAATTACGCACGAGTGGCCCTATGTCCAGATCTTTACAGCTGGGGAGTGGCGTTTCTCTGAGGACCCTGAATTTAGCACGAAACTCCTGCATCTGCTGCAGGAAGCACAGGGGGTCCGTGATGCTCTTGAAAGACTCTGCCATGCTCAGCGCGCGCTCCTGCTCCTCCAGAGCCGCGCTCAGCCTCGTGATGTCCGGATCATACGCCTGCATCACCACCAACTTTAGTGTCTCCAAGTCAGACAGAATCTCGTTCTTTTTACATTCGATGGTACTTATCAGTTTGTCAAAGTAGTCTGTGACTTTCTCTGCGTCTCTGCTCACGGACTGGAGCGCCTTCTTCTTCCCTGCCTGCAGAGTCTCCAGGCAGGACAGGATATCTGCGCTCTGCCAGCTCTCCACCCCGCGCTGCAGCTCCTCAAACGATTCCTTCTCGCGCTTAAACGCATCTTCCAGTGAGCTGAACCTGTGCCCCCGGTGCTCGTCGGTCGTTGCGCAAAAGCCGCAGATGAGTTTTAGGTCCGTGGCACAGAAAATGTTAAGTGGTTGTCCACAATGCTGTTTACAAACTGACATTTTAGGAAATAGTCTGATCTTGCTGTACTTGTCCACGATTCCGCGCAGAGAGTAGTTAATTTGCAGGCTGTTTGCGCCATTGTGGGGTGTTTCTTTGCGACAGGTGGGGCATTTCAAAGGTGTCCTGAATGCAAGACCTCGATTTCCCTCCAACAAACCCTCCAGGCATTTCTTGCAAAAGCTGTGAGAGCACAGGAGCACCCGCGGGTCTTCAAACAGGCAGCAGCAGATCGGGCACGTAAGTTCCTCCTCCAGCTGCTCCATTGCGCCCTGCAAAAAAAGCACCAACGCGTCAAAGATCCGCTTCACAAAACATTTCACAAAAACACAGCCCGAAGGTTGCGTAAAGGCAGCACATGGTTTTATATTCAAAGAGAAGCATCTCAAAGGATACAGATAATCAACTCGTCTCCAGTGATTCTCCTCGTCCTGAACCGTGCCACTGTGCGCACGTCCGGGGCGAGCGCCAAAATGTTGGCACTGCCGCGGTCATCCAGTTTGGAAGATCCAGCGACAAGCATCTTTTATTTTTGCTGTCTCTCTGTGTCCAGCAGGTCTTGGTTTCAAAATCAAATGTGCGTCGTAAACCAGAGAGCCAATAATCGCTGTTGTTCTAATTCTGTATCCTCCAAAACAGCATATTTCTGCTGTGCATAGAAAAACTACTTGACGGTGCTAAAGTGAGTGATGGAGACTCAGATTCCCATCGCCTGATGAAGAACCTGGGCTCGTTAAGGAAAGACAGAGCTCACTTTTGCGCTCTTGCAGCTAGAAGGCACCAACGGGTGTTATGTCAGATTTTGCAAACCCATAGTAACATGCAAAGTACTGGACCAAAAGAATCACTCACCAGCTGCTGAGACGCGCTGTGCAACGCAATAATGGCGCTTGTTGCTGTGCAGACTTCATCCTTTTCCGGGTACAGACTTAACCCTTTGACTCACTCTAAAGACGTTTTAAAGCAGCAAATCTTTTAGTGTCACACAACGCCTGAAGACAGTCTGTGGTAAGTACTTGTACGTGTGCGTTTTGGGGGGTATTTTGTTAGGAGAATGTTAAGATATGTTGTTTTTACGTTTTGTCTTTTGCTGTACATTGACTGATGATCCCTGCCAGTGAGATGGGGGAGGGGCTGTTGCTATGCAAAACATTACAGCGTGAAAAACTGTCAACTGTAGGTTTTGGACCAGTTTTGGCATCACTGCTTTTCTCCTGCACCATTAAGTAACTGTTACATGGTAAGATACTTTCTTTTAATTATACAGACCCTATGCAAAAAACAAACACCAAGTATTACTTCATTCATCATAACATGTCCTCCTAACGTGCATCACTCTCACTCACATGACGTGCAAGCAATTCGTTTTTGATTTTTTTTTTTTCTTTTTTTTTTTTTATTAAAGCAGTGCAGAAATTTCCCATGGCTGTTCCTCGATCCAGAATAAACTTGAGTCATCAGTTGTTATCTAACACTGATGTCCAATAGTTACCAAGTCACGTGTAAAAATGTTGACCTTGATTTTCTTCCCTTGTTTCCATGCCATCAGGAGCACTGCCTGTCTTAGCCGCTGTGATTGGATATAGTGAGGCAGCAGCAGCTTAGGCGCGCCGCGTTCATCCACAAGGTGTCGCTGTGGTCATTTCCTGTCAAAGTGGCGCTGTGTTTTGGTTCACAGAGGCAGCGCACTTCCGGTTGCTGTGTCTGAGCTGTGATGGCTGCGATGTTTACGTGTTGTCTGGGCTGCTGTGGCGATGCTGGTTCGGGGCATATTCCCTTAAAAGAAATGCCCACGGTTCAGTTAGACACTCATCACATGGGTAAGATACTTCTACATTTGACCGGTGACTGGTTGTTGTCACGGACCTCGACTGTTTGCCATTTCCGCTGTTAGCATGTGCTAGCCGCAGTCGAGCTAACGTCTGTAACTCCACAGAATGACTGAGAACAACTCATGTTATAAGACTTTATTTGCGTTGTACAGTTGTATGTATTGTTTGGTGAGCCAGTAGAATATCATGTTTGTGTCATTACTAATACAAAGCAGCAGGTTAAGTGTTAATGACCGTTTTTAGCTCGGTTTATTGCGTAAGAAAATATAGACGATAATATTGAATGTCTTTAAGAAACCTACATAACAACCCTAAAGCAGGATTTTACCCCAAAAAACAATCTATAAGTACAGTTAATGAACATGAAGTGCAATAAATAAAGGAAACAGAAATCACAGAAGCCCAAATCTTATCATAATATAGAAAGATAACAAATCTATCATGTATTGAATGATAAGCTGCTATAGAATTGAATGTGACTGGATTGCACGGTTTAGGCTAAAAAAATAAAAACTTGAATATCTTCTGTTATGAGTGCAGATTGTAAACAAAACAACCCGAAACATTTGAGAGAAAACTGAAATATGGGTTGGTAGACAACAAGAATCCCATGCATTTCACAACTAATCATCAGAGAGTTAATTTGGCACTATATTAAATATAAATAATAAAGAATTCTTTTGCAAAAATAGATAAGTGACATTTGAACAAGTAATTGGAGGTTTGTAGTTTACTATTAGTTTAGTAATATTTTCAAAAGCCAAGTGTAATTTTACTGCTATCAAAATATAATTCCATCCCTTCTAGATAAAATATCTAGGAAATTATATCAAAATGAAAGACTTTTTGGCATTTAAAAAAAAAAAAAAAACATTTATATATCTGTTTGTTTTTTTTTGCTGCTGAACTCTTCATTTGTTTTTCCAGGCACAGATGTTGTTATTGTCAAAAGTGGTCGGCGGATATGTGGCACTGGAGGGTGTTTGGCCAATGCCCCTTTGCACCAAAATAAGAGTTACTTTGAATTCAAGATTCAATCCACAGGTAATATGACTGAACAATACTCTGTACTTCTTATATTATATTTCAAATTGAATAATAACAAAGAAGATATATTTGTGATGCTATACTTTTCAATGTGTTCAGGTGTGTGGGGAATTGGTGTGGCTACTCAAAAGGTAAATCTTAACCAAGTGCCTTTAGGCAGAGACATTAACAGCCTAGTCCTGAGGCATGATGGCTCTGTATACCACAATAACGAAGAGAAAAACAGACTGCCGGCAAACAGTATTCCACAAGAGGGTGACATTGTGGTAAGTTAATTGTGTTCAACTAAATAAACCAAAATACTTGTGAACCTTTGTGTGTTGCACCTAATTGTATTTTTCATGGTTAACTTAATAGGATGTTGTATTCTGAAAAGTCAGTTTCAATGCTATGTATATAAAACAAACCAGGAGTCCTGAGTGCACCTAATATGCATGAAGTTTTTCAAGTCCTCTACACTTTTGACAATCTGTGTTTAGAAAATAGTATTATAAAATGAGTTGGCACTATTGAGAATAATGCCCCTTAGTATATAATGAGAATTAGCATCTTATTTTGTTATTGTAAGACTCTAATGGAGACTTTGCCAATCAAAACTATAAAGCTGGCCTGTGTGTCTGTCCATAGGGAATCACATATGACCACGTGGAACTGAACTTGTATCTGAATGGAAAGAACATGCAGTGTCCTTCCTCAGGCATTCGAGGCACTGTATATCCTGTCGTTTATGGTAAGATGTTCAGTCATTTTTAAACACTGCTAGTATGCGTCTCACTAAGGGATAATGACCATTCAAACTCAATAGAGGGCAGTATTTCCTTTCCTTTGCTAAAGAAATGCATATATGCCTGGAAAATGTATAAAATGCTCTCAACTTCTATTATATTTATGGATGTGTTTTTTTGTTTACAGTGGGATGACAGTGCCATCTTGGATTGCCAGTTTAGTGACTTCTATCATACACCACCACAAGGATTTGAGAAGATCCTATTTGAACAGCAGATTTTCTGAAAACTCTATTATAAAGCTTGTATTTCTCTTTTAAGTGTTTTGTCCATCATAAAGAAACCTATGAATGTTTGATATTGATGGTCAAATCAAATCATTGATCAAATCTTATGTGACTCCAGTGGCTTCTCTTTCCCCATGTTGTATGTTTAACTTGCTGCTTTTCTCTGTGTCTCCTTCATAAAGAACACTACTGCTCACTTGAACACCAAGTTAAAATGACAGTGATTATTGTAAACCTATTACCAGATGTTTTTCATTGGCGTCCTGGGAAACTTATGCACTTTCATTTAGTTGCAGCTCATTCATTCTTGTAAGGTTGCGGGGAAAGCCTAATTGCAAAGGCATCAAAAGTTGTGTCAGAACAGAAGCCATGTGTTAGTTATATCATTTTTTTTTTTTATTCATGACAAATTGCATCTTCTTTATTTATATCAGTCTGTTTATTTATATTTGTTGGATTTAATTTGATTGCAGTGATAAGCTGCCTACATTATTGCGGACAAATACTGTATACTTTGCCTTATGAAGTGATCATGTGTTTGTATCTTGTATCTTTCACTGAAAAAAACATTTTGATTACATTTAACATTTTAACAGTTAATCTTCTTAATGGCACAGCGTGTTCTCCAGTGTATCATATTTTAACAACTATTTCAAATGTGTGTCTTTGATTGCACTAATGTCAGTACACAAGTAAAACCAAATATTGCTGGGTTAAATAAACCATTCGCACATTGTCTATTCTTGTTTTATGCTGCTCTGGTGTCAAGTTGTTGGTTTTAATCGTCGCTCACGTACATTTCTTCAATAACTGATGAAAAGAGTATTTGACGCTGTGCTGTAATAAAGAGGGCATCCCGTGCCCGCCCCTGGCTCCGCCTCCTCCTCCACCTCCTCCTCTGGAGCAGCGCAGGAGCCGTGCCTCGTCTTTCACGGAGAGGAGATCCCCAAAGCCGGAGTAAGCGCTAAACCTCAGACAGCTATGGCAGAAAACAACGGCTTAGAAAACCACCGCATCAAGAGCTTTAAAAACAAGGGACGAGATGTCGAGGTATGTTTAAGAATAAACACACGTGCCATTTACAGGGGACGACATATTAATGTGTAAAAAAAACTGCACACTTTGGGCCTCGTTGTTTAGCCTGGCCCGGCTACTACAGCTAGCTAGCCTGCTAACTAGCCTGCTAGCTAGATAGCAATAGTTCGCCATCCTTGATTTAAGCTAGCTTGTAACCAATACATATTTTCAGCACTAGATAATATTCAGTTTGATTATCGCTTGAAAATCGAGGTCAAAAGCTGGTTTAAATTATGTCTACCAGGATGTTTGTGCAGTCGCACTTATTTTTGGCAGTATGCAGGATGAAATGGCTCAGTCACTTCTCTTTAGCCCTCCATGCTTAGCATGCTAGGACTCAGGTTATGCACCAGGTTTAGCGAGGCAGGGCCTGACCCGGCAACTCTATCCTAATGTTTACTGCTTTTATGACTCATTTCTGGTAATAATAGTTATGCATCATCGTCTTGAATATAAACCTGTCGCAACATTATTGGATCGCACTGATAAATGCTCTTATTTGCTCCAAGCTTGTCTTGCCCCTCCTTGGTCGTTAGCATTGTCAGCTATAGGATGACATTTAACCGTTGGTTGGTTGTTGGTTCTGGGGCCTTAATTTAATCAATTACCAAAGGTAGATGTTTCAATTACATTTAAAATCTGTACATTTAAATGTCTGGCTTTGTAATATGCAAATCCAGATACAGTATGTGTTATGTGAGTTTTACGCATTTGTTTGTTGCGCTCTGCAAAAAAAAAATCCTCAATCCTAAATTGTATTTCAGATCAATATTGATGGATTGTTACTTTCTCTGAAGAGAGACTCATGGCGACATTCTGTAAGCGCGAACCTAACCTGATGTTGTTTTGAAACTTGGTGTCAGTGTAAAAGCACATGGCTACTATGGCAAACAGATTTTGCCAAGTGCATTCCTGATGCTATTTCAGGCTTCTTGTATGTCTGACCTGGATCCTCTTTAGAGCCACTGCCTGAGTTTTTATAAATGGGTGACTCAGACTACAGCAGAACAAAATGCCATTTTGGATTTTACTTATGTAGGTCAGTCATAACAGATTGCCCTTGATTTGAGACATCATTAGAGGCAGCTTTGAAAGGCAAAGCAGCAGAGGCTCACATGGAGCTGGTCATAATCTCCTATTGTTTTCTGCATATAATTTGGAGTTGCATGTAGCTCAACTGGTTTTGTCATAACGTATATGTGACAACTTGGCATAGTATTAGAGCTGCCATGTTTATTGCTAGTGCTAAAATGTTCAAATAAACACTGTTTGGATGCTACAGGTCCAGCTGCTGCTAGCTGGTAATGTTTTGAAGTGATTGAGAGACTTCCTGACTGGTCTTAGCGTGACCAGTGGCCCTTATTATGTAAGGAGCTATTTAGGAGGGCAATCTGAAGCTCAGAACAGTCATTTCAGAGTACCGTCCATCGCAATATCCAGTTGTACTTGCATAACTAATTATGATTCTTGTTTTTAAATTTGTTTTACCCATTTATTTACATAATCCAAGTTAAAACTTTAAACAACTACTTTAAAATAACATTTTGAACTATTTCACCATTGAGAATTTCATTGATTCCTTATTTTTATTTTTTTGTTTCAGACTATGCGAAGACATCGAAATGAGGTGACCGTAGAGCTGCGAAAGGTGAGAGCTCTGCAAAACAATTTTTTTAGTCTGCCCAATAAATTACACACCATATATGGCTATTAAAAATCGGCCATTTAGCTGACCAGAAAATCATTCAATCAAATCATTTCAATCAAATGTGCTTGAACTAGTAAAAACCGTTGCCATCATATTTGGAGTTGTGGTTCAGATCATAGCAAGTCAATACTGTGAATTGCTGAGGTGTCTAAAGTCTAGCACATTCCCGTTATCCAAATGAGAGCAGCTCTGCACTACATGATTAGTCACTAGTGACGCACAGCAGCACGAAGCACTGGAATGTAGGGCAAGGGAATCTCCTCCTACCACTGACTCACAACTTCAGTGAGAGATGGGATGTGCTGCAGTCTAAAATGTGGAGAGGCTTAAGTTTTGTGTAACAGTTTGTTTTGTAATCAAGCATTGATTCAATTTGGCTAACAATGCTAATGATATGCACCTTTTATACAAATGAGAGAATGCTATGTATTTAATGGCAATAACATTTTAAATTGTGTATTCATCAAAGTAATAACTTTTTCATCAACTTGCATTTGTGGTTGTTAGATCAAACGAGATGAACATCTACTGAAGAAAAGAAATGTTCCAGCTGAGGAAAGTTTGGAAGACTCGGATGTGGACTCAGACTTCAAAGGATTAGGGGTAAGTGTCTAATGGGGACAATAGTAACTGTTATCTATAGGAATAGGCCAAAATTAAAATGACATACCCATGCATTCAACGCATAAGTATGTGATGCAGAATCTGCACTCATATTGCGTTTATTTCAGTTGTCTTCAGATTTATTGTAGTTATGAAAAGTGCATCAATACTGATAATGACTGAGTGTTTTTTGTGTTTGTTTTTTTTACAGCAAAATCTAACACTTGATGCCATCTTACAGGTAAGCCTTAATATTTGTGTGTGTATTTTTATGATATGTGAGTTGGTAACATTTGTTACATATTTTTCTCAACAAAATGCCCCATGTTTCAATGATTATCTGACATGGCCCATCCTGCACCAATGTATAGTATATATTTTTACAACCTGCTCCTGCACACATCCATGACCACTATAAAGTATTTCTCTATACTGTGATTACACTTTCCGGGTTTAATCTGTAAATGTACACTGCATAACCTGGCATTAAGGATCTGTGGCTGAAAGAGAATGGAGCTGTCAGAGTAGCCTGAACAACATAGTCTTTATACACTCTAAAACTACTTGGTACTGGAGTTTGTGTCCTGCCCTTTGTATCATCTCTTTCTTGTTTCTGTGCCACTTGTTGGAGAGCTGCAATGTTACAAGCAAAACAATGCTCAGACAGACTGTAGCCCTCAATTTAAGCCCGTAACAAACCGCATCACCGGGGTGCTCTAGCCGTCTCGTTTGCTCTGTGCGGTATACATGTCAATGAAGTCCGTGGTGGAGGATGATGTCAGCATGATTGACAGCTCAAAACTTAAGAGTGAAAAAAACTTGATGTACACACACCCAAAAATATAAGCACTGATCTTTTCGTGATCCATCCTTGATCTAACACCCACCGTAAATAAGGAAGAGTGAAACAAAAGCACATGGTGGAGCTCACAGATCATAACGCACAGTGCGCTCCATTGTCGGCTGCTCATGGACCCGCTCAAAAGTCCACATGGCTGCGTAGACATAACGAGCACTCTGCATCTAAGCAGGCTGAGGTCCATCTGAATGTACCTGTTCATATATTTAATGAATGTGAATGTACACATGGTAAGCACAGATGATGGAAGCCAATCTGCCGTTGATGATCTGCCACTGTAGACCTTTGGATCAAATGGCAGCCTGCTAATGTAGTCTTCTGTTGTCTTTCTTATGTATAATTTTAGTTTGACTCTTGATTGTTGTTACAGAATGCCCAAAGTGCCAATCCAGTCATCCAGCTCAGTGCTGTGCAGGCAGCCAGGTAAGTCTTCAGTTGTAACAAAATGGATTGTACTTCTGCAGAACCAAACGTGCTATACTCTCTATTATAGGAAGCTGCTCTCGAGTGACAGAAATCCTCCCATTGATGACTTGATAAAGTCTGGTATCTTGCCTATTTTAGTGAACTGCCTGGAAGACAATGACAAGTAAGTCACTATTCTTAGTTGTATTATATTCAGGGCAGAACAAATGTTTACATTACTCTTGGGGAGTAACTATAGGATCTATGCTAATATTGTGTGATATAGAAACATTTTCCTATATTTTGCGGCACTCTCTGTCATGTGTCATTCCTAGTCTCCAGTGCATCAGATGTTTTAAAGGTGCACTATAACTTTTGGTGGAGAGCCCCCTGCTAGTCTCCATGTAGACACACACTTCTTCATCTTCATGGAGACAAGTAGATGGCAAGTAGTATTTTACAACATCTTTTGAATTTTAAACGTTGTGTAAAATTTTAAACCTCTGTTGGTTCTTGGCCCCCATAACATGACAAACATCAGATATGTTATCCACTGATGAAATCCATATTGTATCATCCCTTATTACTTTAATTGAAGGTACTATGTCTTTGGATTGTCACATTTGTGGATTATTACTTAATTACTAAGATCCCTCTTGATATAGAAAAACTGACAAGGGCTTGCACAATTCTTTGTGGAATTTGGAATTCAGCCACTTTTTGTGTTAAGGTAAATTTTGTATTTTGTTATTTCATGAAGACAATCACACCTAATTGATTTGCTCCCACCATGATGGATCCCTGTTTCATCTTTCATGGTGGTAGTGGTTGGGGCAAATGTCCCATTTCTGATTTCACACCTGGGTGCTTTAAGGTCTGCCATTGTGAGCTTTTAATTAAATGAACTACACAAACCTGAGCTAATATTTCTTGTATATTTTTGACTATTTATTACATATATTTTTCCCCCAGTCCGTCTCTTCAATTTGAGGCAGCTTGGGCCCTGACCAACATCGCTTCTGGGACATCGTCACAGACTCAGGATGTGGTTAAAGCTAGTAAGTTTTAATCCTAAAGAAATGCACCATAATTATTGTATTTCTCAATATTGTTTGGTCTTTTTTCTCCAGTTCAGAACCTGCATAGTTGTAACACAAGTACTGCTGTTTCCTTGACTTTACTAGGACTTTCTAGAATGAGTGTAAACAGGGAATATATCCCATTTGTACCTGTGTCTAAATCTGAATGCTACATTTCCAGATGCGGTTCCGCCCTTCCTGCGATTACTCGAGTCTCCCCATCAGAACGTATGTGAACAAGCTGTATGGGCTTTAGGAAACATAATTGGTAATTTTTAACTCTTCTGCATTAAGTCACCGAGTAGTGTAGTGTTCCTGACTTGAACTTTGTCATCTACAGGTGATGGTCCGAAATGCAGAGACTATGTCATTTCTCTGGGGGTTGTCAAGCCTTTGCTTGAATTCATCAATCCATCAATCCCAATTACTTTTCTCCGAAACGTTACTTGGGTTATTGTTAATCTGTGCAGAAACAAGGATCCACCTCCACCCATGGAAACAGTTCAGCAGGTGAGAAACAAATCTGTCTGTTGTGGATTTTCCATTGTTTTGGATTTTTTTTTTTTTTTCCAAGTGTCTTAAAAGCTGCTTACTCTCCCCAGATTTTGCCTGCCCTTTGTGAGCTGATACACCATACAGATATTAATGTAAGTATCAAGTTAAGGGTAGATGTGTGTCTCACTATAATGGAGCTTTAGACTCTTACACAGTATTTATTACTTAACCACTTGCAATGCATAAATCTTTGTTGTAGATCTTAGTTGACACAGTGTGGGCTCTTTCCTATCTGACGGACGGTGGCAATGAGCAGATCCCAGATGGTCATAGATTCGGGTGTTGTTCAATTTCTTGTGCCTCTTCTCAGTAACAAAGAGGTCAAAGTTCAGGTAATTGTGCAAAACGATGTGTAATAATGAAACTGTGTTTATCATGGACTTATGCACTTATTTGTTTGATTTTGCAGACTGCAGCTCTGAGGGCAGTTGGAAATATTGTGACTGGTACAGACGAGCAGACGCAGGTTGTGCTGAACTACGATGTCCTCTCACACTTTCCTAAACTGCTCACACACCCGAAAGAAAAAATTAACAAGGTACAGCTGTTGTATGGTAACATATGATTTGAAAAATGGTGTTTAGATATTTTCATTTTACAGTACATGATGATCAAAGCCAAACTGTGTATTAGGTTTCTAAATCATATTTGTGTTTTGTAGGAGGCAGTTTGGTTCCTCTCCAACATTACAGCCGGTAATCAGCAGCAGGTTCAAGCTGTTATTGATGCTGGCCTAATTCCCATGATTATTGAGCAACTGGCTAAGGTTTGTGGATAATCAAGTGTCTACAAAACTGTGTAGTTCCAAGTATGTACTTGCAAGCTGTTTTTTTTATTTTTATTTTTTATTAGATGTATTCAGTTGGTATACATATAAAATAAAAACGTTGGAAAATATTTGTAACGGCTTGTTCCTCAACAGGGAGACTTTGGCACCCAAAAGGAGGCAGCATGGGCCATCAGCAACCTTACAATCAGTGGGCGGAAAGAGCAGGTGAGATGATTTATTACACTTTTCCTTTATAAAAAGACCATAACAAAAGTAACCAGTTAAATAAAGTATAAAGCAATGCAAATGTCCCTATGCTTATAACCATGTACCTGTGTTGTAAACAAGTATGAATGTGGTGCATGTGTGGGTTCGTGTAGGTTGAGTACCTGGTGGATCAGGACGTCATCCCTCCATTTTGTAACCTACTGTCGGTGAAGGACTCCCAGGTGGTGCAGGTTGTACTGGACGGTCTTAAGAATATCCTCATTATGGGGAGACGCAGCCAGCACTATCGCTGAGATCATTGAGGAGTGCGGAGGTCAGTGTGTGTTTGTTTTCCCAGTTTTTGGGGGTTTTTTTTAACTAGTTTTGGGGTGTTTGCTAAAAGCTAAATTTCTTTTTTTTTTTAGGTCTGGGAAAAATAGAAAATCTGCAACAACATGAGAATGAGGACATCTACAAACTAGCCTTTGAAATTATTGATCAGTACTTTTCGGGAGATGATGTAAGAATGTAGCATGCTTTCCTCTAGTTTCTTTTTCTTTTTTTTTTTTTTTTTAAAATCATTGTTAAAATGTGCATTTTGTGTTTGTTAACCAGATTGATGAAGATCCAAACGTGATGCCTGAAACCACTCAAGGAGGAACCTACGCCTTTGACCCAGCTTCCAACATGCAGACAAAGGAGTTCAACTTTTAAACACCAGGATGTTCAGTCCATCCTGCCCATTTGCACGGGTACTCTCTGTAAGACATTCATCCATATTTTCCTCCGACCTGGCAACCTGGTACAGAAGGATTTCCATAGCTTCTCTTAACCACGGAAATTCACCACTGAAGGATTGACTTGTGTCCACCTTTGCAAAACCGGGATGTCTGTCTTTTTAAATCAACAAAGCAAACAAAAAACCAAACAGGGTGTAGAAGTTTGGAAATGTAATCTGGCAACTGACATCAGGAGGATTGTTGTTCATATCTTCTGCTTTTAAAAATATACACATGAGGCGCAGAAGGAAAAAAAGCGTTCTCTGCAAGTATTAATTGCTACATGTCAAGTCTTCACTGAACTCCAAACATCACATATACAGGCACAACACACACACTTAACACTTCGGAAGAACTCGGTGTGCATACTTCTGTTAGAAGCCATCATATCACATATGGGGAAAATACTGCTGTTTTTGTTTTTTGTGGTTTTATTTTGTGCTTTTCCTCTTGAATTGTCTTGGTGTTTTTTTTCACTGACACAAAATGCACACAATCATTCACGTAGTTGCACAGATTGTTAATGGCCAGGCACCTCGACGACCCTCTTTTCCGAATTCAAAGAGTTAATCCCAGAGCATAAGCCATGATTTAACCATGGACCCACCCACCCCACTGGAGTCCCACGACAGTCCAGCGGGAAGCAAGTGGATGCGAAAGGGCTCGAAGCAGCGAAGGTTTTGTGGTGAACTGACAGACGGGACTCATGACTCAATGTCACTTTTTTAAGCATGACATTTGGTGACTTTTAGACTTTGTTGTTTAAAAATGTGATTTTATTTTTTGTTCTTGCAAAAGGTGATGGAAGTCCATCTGGATAATGTCAAATTTTAGAGAGATTTTTTTTTTTTTTTTTTTTTTTTTTTTTTCCTACCACAGGACAATGTTTATTCAGTGTGAACTTGGTCTTATCCTGTGACCGAGTGCCCTGTCCAGGCTCCCCTGTAATGTGAAACTTGAAAAAGGGGGTGGGAGGGTTGGACAAAAAAAGATGTTGAGCTGATTGACCTCAACTTATCTAAACTAATTTCAAATCATTGGTTTTATTTCACTGTTTCATTTCATGTTCTAGCTCTTGCTGGCTCATTGTATTTATACATAAAATATTTAAAGTGAACCACAATTAATTGGGCCTGACTCATTTTAAAATTGCAATATTCCTGTTTTAATTCAAAACTTAGTCTCACAATTATACACACACCACATTTTGAGTTTGAGTTTGTGGAGCTTCCATGTTTTTTGTTCTGGTTTTATGCACACGTCCGAGAGGCCTATTGATGTCTGCAGAAAGCGGCTTGTACTCATCAAAGACTAATGTAACACAGAGTACAGGTCAGCCTTCTCTTTACCTAATGTTTAAAGAAGAGGGTCACAATTTCATCACCAGTATGACTAATGTAAAAATGTGATGTGTATCTCTCCTTGCCATCAAAGGGATATATATAATATATTTACATAAAGCCTGTACAAAGCTGCTGCAGCGATCAGTCATTGGATGGACAATAATTTACTGACAACAATGGCTGGGGAGGCTTTTTTGTTCAAGCAATATTTCTTGTTTTATTTTCATTTTTGACTTGCATATGTATTGTGGTGATATGCTGAGAAGTCAAAATGGGCTCTGATTCCTATTTGTTATGGTGACGGGCTACTGAAATGGCATCGTCTCCATTGTTTAGGGTTTGAGGTGTCCAAGTAGGAGGTCAGCCCTCGCCCCAGTTCTGAAGACATTCTGGTCCTCTTGTTGCCTGCTAACTACTGAGAAGTCAGAAATGGGAGGGGGAAGGGAAGGGAAGGGGGAGGGGGGATTCGCTCTGTTTTTGGGACTAGCTGTTTATAACTGAACAAAAGTTATAGAGAGGATGTACAGTCATTAAATGGCAGACTAGGCCGAGCCACTTTAAAGATTTACAATTTTGTTGTCTTGTATCTAAATTGGATACAAGCTTATGTTTGTTGCAAGATTTTTACTTGCTAATGAAAAGTTGTTTTAAATAATAATATAGGAGAAGAACAACAACAGACAGCGTTTTGGCCTCTGGTTGTTTATATCTTTTTATAAATTTTAGATTGAATTATTCTCTTTAGGTGGCTCATTGATGCTTTCAACTCTTGTGCATATTAAAGATAAGAATGAGTTGAAAATCATTGTGCCTTTTGTTTTCATTTTATTAAAATAGACATTTCTTTAAGTATCTGGACTACACTGAAATGGGAGTTGTACAGTAATCTATGGTCTCCCTGTGCGGTGGAGGTTCGCCATGGGAATGGTCTATGCTGCTCTCTGCTGTTGAGAGGTCTTTCTCTTCTAAAATATTCACTGAACTTTGTAAAACACTTTTCTCTCACTCATAACTCCAAACGCAACAGTTCTCATCACCATGATTCAGTCAGGAGATTTGACATTTCCTTTCATATCCTCATCATCAGGACATTATTTGTCACATCTTAACCATAATAAACTTGCTGTTTAGCTGTTTGGTCCTTCCGAGTGTTGTGATTACACACGTTTGTTGAACTGCTGTTCAGTGATAGGATGATGATTTTAATTTAGCAGTCCAGTATATGATAATATAATTTGAAATCTAGTTTTCTATCAAGTTAATGGGTACACACACACACACACACATTATATATATATATATATATATATATATATATATATATATATATATATATATATATATATATATATATATATACATATATATATACATATATATATGTATATATATATATATATAGTGTGTGTATGTATGTATGTATATAAATACACATATCTCGCATAGGCATAAAGATACGTTTCCATGGGAAAACTAATTATCTAAAGATTAGTTTGTTTGCCTCTCAACAATGTCATAACACGCAGATACGTCATAAGGAGGTGATGTGAGGCAGAACATATTTTATAGCCTCTAGAATGTATTATATCTTGATTTGTTATTTAAATCATAAATCAGAGTCAGAGGCCAATGTCTGTATATTCTTGTATACGTCTCCTTACATTATACATTATTTTTACATCAGCGTGTCCTGATAAAAGTGGAGTAAAGCTGTGAAGAGTCTCTGTGAGGTCACGTGGTGCTGTTATTCACACACACTTCCGTAAACAAACGTCAGGGACGTTCGCAGTTTGACTCGTTCAGTTTGACTCGTTCAGTTTGACTCGTTCAGTTTGGCTCGTTCAGTTTGACTCGTTCAGTTTGACTCGTTCAGTTTGACTCGTTCAGTTTGAGGCAGTTATTCGCGGTTGATAGTCTTCGTTTTAAGGATGGGACGTCCTGACGAAAGGTGCGTTTGTCTCATTAGTATCTTACACAGACCATTGTAATGTGTCTATAGAGCAGCTCATTACAGAGTAAACCAATACTGTAAACAAATGTTATCAGCAGCGGAGTCTCCAGCACAACAGTGTAACAGTTTAACTGTGCTATAGTACCACTGTGCCACAGTGCCACTGTGGCACTGTACCACTTGCTATGCCTCAAACTTTGTGCAGCTGGTCATTTTCACCAACAAACACGCTATTTAAAAAATTATCGCAGTAGACCAAATTTATCAGAAGTGGTGGCGGTGCGAGCTGAAAGACCCCAGCCTGTTGCTCAAGAGTTGGCTGCTTTATCGTCTCTACTGCACCGTAATTACACATCAGTTCCACGTCTTTTTCCAGGTATCACTCCAGACTCACACACGGCGCTTCTTCTTCAACCACACGCCACATGCACGCGCACGTCACCTCTCACTCACGCGCCACACTGACACAGAGGAGCTTTCAAAATAAGATTCAGATACGCCACAAATACATTTATAAAGTGTTATTTTCATGAACATTTCAAATATTTCAGAATATGGAGTCAATGTCAAGAAACCTTAATATTTCACATAGAGCTGTTTTTCCTTTAGCTTCTGCTGTTTGTGCTCAGACTCACAAGCTCCTCGACCTCTGCCCTGACGCTCTGACTGTCGTGCGGCGGACACACATCTACCACAGATATAATAAACTCGTCGTTAAATCAAATGGATTTATGTGGCGATTTCCTATCAGGATTTTCATTATATATCTACGGACGAGCTTATTAGCGTGTCATGAGGAGCGGGCAAAAGTCACTTCGGAGAAAATGCGGTCGCTGATAAATTATTTACTGTTTTTGGTCGGCGGCCCGGTAGCAAATGCGTCACGGACCGGTACCGGTCCCCGGCCCGGTGGTTGGGGACCACTGATATATACGATGGCGAAGATATGAGATGAACCGTTTAAACTACGATAGGCACTATATTTTTGGAAGCGTCCAACTTAACTGTTTCTCCAAATTAGATAACAGATGCACATCCTGGGTCACCTCTCCAGCAGACTGGCAGTGGCTCCATCATGGTGGATGTGAGTAAATGGCCCATGTTCAGCCTGATGAGTGCACAGGAGCTGTCCTCTATCCGGAAAGCCTGTGTTTTTGGAGCGTCTGCAAACGAGGCCATCTACATCACCAATGATGATGAGGTTCAGGCACAAACATTTATTTTCAAAAAGTATTTAAGTAAGTAGGCCACCCCCGCTCAGATTCAGACTGTATATGTCTATGCAGCCTATGTAAATGCTTTATTATCCAAGCAAGTAAACACAACTGCAGGACTTTACACACTAATTCCAGTTGTTTGTTTTCTTTTTGAGACTGCCACTTTATATTATCAGTTCTTTATCATTCCTAATGTGAGCATTTGGAGTTTGTGTTGTGGCCCATTTGTAACCAAATTATTTCTTACTCTCCGTTTCCTTCTAACCTCCCTCAGGTGTATGTGTTTGGCCTGAACTGTGGTAACTCTTTGGGGACGGGGGACAGTTTGAGCACTATTGTACCTAAGAAACTGGACTTCCTGAGTGGCAGGAAGGTGGTTAGCTTCAGCTATGGCAGTGGACCTCATGTGCTGCTGGCCACGGAAGGTAAGGACACACACTTTGTAATCCAAACATTCTAAATAACTATGTAATCACTTGTCAATCAATGTTGTTTTTCTAGATGGTGAACTGTTTGCCTGGGGCCACAATAGCTACAGCCAACTTGGCAATGGGACCACTAATCAGGGGGTGTCTCCAGTACTTGTGTCTGCAAACCTGCTCAATAGAAGGTCATTGAAGTAGCCTGTGGTTCTCACCACCATCAATGGCTCTGACTGACTCTGGGAGAGGTGTGTGTGGGTTATTGTGCTACTTCAATCAGCACTGCTATAGATGTCAGGCAATAATGTTTGACTTTGTTCACATTTACTTTTACTTAAATTGCAGACTTTAGAGGTTGTAAAAGATAATGTGTGACTAAAATCTTATTACTTTGAGTTTCTCATTTGTGAATATTTTTTCCTACAAGTCTTGTAAGTCTTATGTAGCCAACAATTTTCGACCACTAAGAAGCTTGTTTGCTGAACACATAAGGAATGTAGTTAAGCTGCTTTGAGTGCAGACAAGGGTTTTTATGATTATTGGATTTGACAATTAAAAAAATACACAATGCTTTATACATTACAACCATATTTTTGAATTTTGTCAGGTTTACGCATGGGGATATAACAACTGTGGACAAGTGGGTTCAGGATCCACAGCCAATCAGCCCACACCTCGCAGAGTGTCCAGCTGTTTGCAGAACAAGTGGCTGTTAGTATTGTCTGTGGTCAGACCTCATCCCTGGCAGTAGTGGACAACGGAGAGGTTTTGTTTGTGTCTTTTTTTTACTCTAGACACAAAAGCACCTGTTCTTTGTTCATTCAGCCCAACACTGTCTTTCTCATGCAGGTATATGGCTGGGGCTATAATGGAAATGGACAACTTGGTCTGGGAAACAATGGAAACCAACTAACACCATGCCATTTGATTGGTCTGCAGGGGTTATGTGTGCAACAGGTAACATTCATTTAACACACATTTCCCTCCCCAGTACTGAAATCTGTGGCGTTATCCAGTAAAGCCTCCTTATTGTTTTGAGGCCATGGTTCAAACTATGGTGTAGTTGCTAGAATAGGGCCATTTTGATGTTTTCAACAGTTCAAAATGACTTGTGAAATTATGAATTTCTCTCTCCAGATTGTCTCAGGTTATGCCCATTCCCTGGCCCTCACTGATGAAGGCCTGCTGTATGTTTGGGGCTCCAACACATATGGACAACTGGGCACTGGCAACAAGAGCAACCAGCTGAGTCCAGTTCAGATTATGACAGAGAAAGAGAGGTAAGAGTCTTACATCAACTTACAGTCAACATTGTTTGGTAACATAGTTACAAAAACTTAGTTACTGTAATTAAATAATCATTTTAAGGAATGTATAGTGTCACATTACTGTGAAAACACTTTTAAGTGAATTACTAACAAAATACTTAGTCCTTTGTAATACCAACATCAAGGCTTCAGAAGAAAGCATGACCTTTCCTCTGTAAAATACATTTTGACACAGCTTAAACAAGGTGCTAATTGAAAGTGTTAAAGTGACCAACCCACAGACGTGACTTCTGCTGTCAGCGCACCATCTCAGAAGCAGAGAGGAGCAGCTTGTAGCAGCGTTATGTTATCCATTTCTATTGTTGGTGTTATGCCATTTGAGCCAGTTTAAACTTATTTGTGTACAGTACCTTTATTTAAATCTCTTTAATAAAACATAAACGCACAATTTTGGTTAATTAAAAATAAATAAAATTACTTTCTTGGGGCAGTAAGTAGTGTAATGTATAACATTTTATAAGTACCTTGTGTAACTAATCACTTTTTAAAAGTAACTACCCCAACCCTGATAATACCATACTTTTCTATTATTAAAATGTCTTATTTGTGTCCGTATCTTTGAACAGAATAGTAGAGATAGCTGCTTGCCACTCCACTCACACGTCAGCGGCTAAGACTCAAAGTGGTCAGGTTTACATGTGGGGCCAGTGTCGGGGCCAGTCCATTGTGTTGCCTTACCTCACACACTTCACATGCACTGATGATGTCTTTGCATGCCTCGCCACGCCCCCTGTCATGTGGAGGCTTCTTTCCACAGGTAAGACTACATGGTCAACTCTACTAGAAGTAGAGGTATATTTAGTATTATTCTTTTGTCTATTCAAATGAGTACTTGTCGGCTAATTAAAAAGGTCTAAGTGTGTGTGTGTGTAAGCAAGAGGAAGTCATCAGCCTTATAACACACAGGTTTAGGCGTTGGGTTGTATGAGCTCAGATTCATGTTTTACCAACAGTTGTTGCTAGAGTTTGTTCATGCTTTGCTTTGAATTACTTGTTTCTTAGAGCATGAAGATTTCTTGACTGTTGCCCAGTCTCTGAAAAAGGAGTTTGATAATCCAGAGACAGCTGACCTGAAGTTTTGTGTGGATGGCAAATATATTTATGTGCACAAAGCAGTTCTCAAAATCAGGTCAGAGTCCACATGGACACATGGTATATTGTAATATAATATATATTTAATTGTAATTGTTTTAGGGTTTTCTTTTTGCTCAGGTGTGAACATTTCAGGTCCATGTTTCAATCCCACTGGAATGAAGATTTGGAGGAGGTCATTGAAATAGATCAGTTCTCATATCCAGTTTACCGATCCTTCCTGGAGTTCCTCTACACAGACAATGTGGAGCTTTCTCCTGAAGAGGCCATTGGTGAGACTTTAAGTTAACTTTACTGTTCAGGCTATGTTCAAACACAACATTGACCCTGTGTTGTTACCTTGCATTAGGGCTGTTGGATCTTGCCACTTCATATTGTGAAAATCGCCTTAAACGTCTATGTCAGCACATTATCAAGAGGGGAATAACAGTAGAAAATGCTTTTTCACTTCTTTCTGCAGCAGTGCGCTATGACGCTGAGGTAAGTTTTTAATTCAAGTCAACAGTGCAAACAAGTTAAGAAAAATATGTAATACATTATCACTAATTATTATGTAGGATCTCGAGGAGTTCTGCTTCAAGTTTTGTGTCAATCATTTGACAGAAGTAACCCAGACCACGGCCTTTTGGCAAATTGATGGTAACCTGCTTAAAGACTTCATATGTCGTGCCAGTCGCTGTGGAGCATTTTAAGAATTGATAATTGCCCAACATGCACTGGGGGATTTGATGTACTGTAGGCTCCATCAGCATGGACTGTACCTGGTTTTTATGAAATGCTGGAGATTGTGCATTCTAGTTTATAAATGAGAATCTGCACTGATCTTGTGTATGCTTGATTAACTGTACAAACTGTGTGTAGTAAAATTTCATGTTTAACTTGTAAAGAAAACATGAGAGTGCGTCTATATAGTTTTGTATAGTAAGTTTATTATAAGGGTGTTGCACTATATTTTAGCCTATATTGTAATTTTTCTTGGACAGTGATTAGAGGGTTAAAAAAGATAATTAAAACAATGAGTGCAAACATATTTTGTTCATTTTTGGAGGAGCAATACCACTTTGTTTAAAGCTGTTGCAGCTTGTTCTACCTCTGTTAGTTTCTTTTGTAAATCTGTCAGGAGAAACACACGTATTGATATACTTGACACCAGAATAAGTATCAATAGTGAAGTGAAGTTACCTCTTTGGTGTTTGGCTACAAGCTCCCCAAGTTTTCCAGAAGCCATCATAACCTTCAATGCTACATCACGATCTGCACAAGCTCAACATATCTCAGCGTGTGACAGTTAAATCATTATTCACAATCATCATGAAGACATCTTACCTTGTGTATCGGCCTGTCCGGACATTATTCTGGTGAATATGTCCTTCATTTCTTCAATAAAATCTCTGAATATTGCTTGTGCACAGCCTGATGAGATACAGTTGCTCCAGAAGTGTGAAGAGTCTATGGAGACGTCAATGGGCTCCACTTGAAACAGTTCTATTGAGCGCTGTTGAGTTGAGTTCTGAAGTGGAGCGGCTGCATCCACAGTGTCCTGGTTCTCCACTTGATGGACTAGAAAACAATACCTTTATTGTTGGTATGCCATGCTTAAATGCATGAATTATAAATTTGCATACTTGCATACCTGTCACAGTAGCAACGACAGGGAGATTTCTGGAAGAAAAATATAAAAGTTAACCACAGCTCTCATTTTGCGAGTAATTTTATTTAATAACAAATACACACCCATTTAGCTGTAGATTTTCATATGGAAAATAAAGAAATAAATACATGTTAAAAAACAGGTTAATTAATGTTGATTCAAATCTGGTATATCTTTAATTTACATAATAAGATTTTAGACTGACCAGTGCATTTTGTGAATTGGTATTTTCCTCCAGGTCTGACTCTATAGGGGCAAACATGGCTATTTGCTCACCAGCATCAGTCACATCTATAAACACAAAGCAGTGGAGGATAAAATAAAGTGAATATTGTTACTAGCAATATTTAGCACTCAACTGATACAGCTCAAACTAAAAGTACTTTACCAGAGTCTGTGGATTCATCACTGATTATTATTCTAGAGCGCCTACGGGCTTTTTTCTCTTCTTGCCTAAGACACACACAGAGTAGCCAAAAACTTAGCTATTTCTCAAAACATTACCCATGTTTAAAATGCCATGTCTATTAAACTGTCATACCTGTCACCAAAGTCCAATTTCCTCTGTAAAATAAGAAGTTTAGTAAATACAATGAATGCCGAGAGTGAATGAAATAAGACAATGCATCACCTTGGGATTACGAGTGGAAGTGCTGGGTAGGTCATCATCAGATTGCCCCACTTCTGAAGGTGCGTGAGCTAAAACAGTCATGAATCAAATGAGACCAGTGACAAAAAATACAACCAACATTTAAGACTTTCCCATTGCATTTTCATAGACAAGGCAATCATCAGACAATTAAAAAAAGTTTTTAAAAAGCAACAGCAAAACAGTAACCTTATCAGAAGACATCTTTTTGTGATTTGTTTTGTTCTAAGAAAGGATTTGAAGGCAACAAACATTTCAGTATAAATGGTGTACTCACACTTTGTTTTCTGACAGCGAACACAGTATAACCTTGAAGATAAAGATGACAGCTGTTGAAAGGGTTTTATGATATAACAAAAAACTAAATAACACAATCTCAGGCTAAACTTACCCAAACGTGCCGTTGGTTTGGTCCTCAAACGTCTGGGCTTTTGCTTGGATAGCACATGGATAATGGTAAGACTTCTTGCAAGTTTTGGTTTCACACCCCACAGTGGCACCTTTTCTCTTACACTTGCTACAAATCTGAAATAGATTTATAATTGTATTTCAATCATTTATTCAAACAGGAGCCTTACAAGAATTTTCAATCTTCTAGTCGATCAACAGACGCACATCAGAAAGGCTTTCAGTTTGGAATTATATTTAATATGCTAATCTTTTGAGTTTATCAAATGGGAATAAAGTTTAAATGCTGTGGTCTTTTAAATTAATCTTTATCCAAGTTTTACCAATTTGCGTCCACGTTTCCACTCTGACAAAACATCTGTGGCAGAGAAACCAAACAAGTCATCAAAATCTGGAGTATTCTGACAGAAAAGTCCAGAAGAATACAGCTGTGGAACAGAATAGTGAGTGAGTTTACATCAAAAATAAAAAAAATGTTAATAGTGAGGTAACAATGTACATTTTAAAGTCACCATGTGTAATTAGACTGGCTGACCTACCTCTGTTGCATTCTCACTTATCACCACTAGAGGCTATCTACATAACTGCAGTCTGATAGTGTGCCAGGTTTGGTCTGACAGAAGAAGAGCCAAGAGCACAGGTGAGTCTCAGCAGAGTCCCAAGCAGAGAGGCCACTCCGCTCACATTAAGACACACCCAATTTTATGAACCTGTATTTCAAGTAGCTAATTAAGTTACTTTTTTTTGAGTTGAATGTATAGAATATGAAAAAAGTCACTAAACATCAGATGGTTTGGATTAGAAATGCAACAAACACCCCTGAGGTAAATATAAGATAAATATAACACACTCCTGAGGTAAATATAAGATAAATATAACACACTCTGAGGTAAATAAGACCAGAGCAGACAATAGGCCCAAGATACAATAAACTTTATACTTTCAAATTAGATATGGCTTTTTCGAGAAAAGTGTGTGTTAGATTTTCCCTCTTGTCCTCCTTATCAAACACAAGACACACATTCTGCAGATAAAAGTCCTCTTCTTACACAGTGACCTTACACCATCAGCTGCCGCCCCTCTGCCCTCTGCTCCTCTGCTCCTCTACCCCTCTGCCCTCTGCTCCTCTGCCCCTCTGCCCCTCTACCCCTCTGCTCCTCTGTACAACCTCTAAGACCCCTCTGCTCCCTGCTGCCATCCTCTACTCCTTACCCTTACCCCCCACCGCTCCTCCACTCTCTACCCCCCTCTTGCTCCTCGGCTCCCCACACCCCCTCTGCCCCTCTGCTCCCCAGACACCCCCACCTACCCGTACTCTACCTCCTCTGCTTTACCACTGAGCTGTTCCTTCTGGCCCCTCTGCTCCTCTGCCCTCTAACTACCCCTCTGCTCCTCTACCCTCTGCTCCTCTGCACCCTCATCTAACCACCTGGAACTCTGCCCACAGTGACCCACCTTTTCCCTCTGCTCCAATACACACAGACATGCAGGAAAAGGCCCCCCCTGGGAGGCTCCTCCAGACCCTCTGTACCCACCACCACACATCCCTGCCACCCCCTTGCCTCCCTGCAAAAACCCACGTACCTCTACCATCCCCTAACTGCCCCCTGCCCCTGACCCCTCTACTCTCCTCTGTTCTCGGCCCCTTCCCTCCTCTTCCTCCCTCTGCCCTCTCTACTCCCTAACCCTCCTCCGCTCCTGCTTCCTCTGCCCTCTACCCCCTGCTCCTCTACTCCTCTGCTCCTCTGCTCCTCTGCCCTTTACCCCTTTGCCCCTTTGCCCTCTGCTTCTCTCCAGTGACACAAAACACATAAAAACTATACTCTACAAACAGTTCTGATGAGCCTGTTACTTCTTCTTTTGTAGATAAAGCTCCAGGTGATGTTATTCTCCTCGGACCCTCGCACAGGACACAAGTCACATCAGCAGAGTTCATTTTATTCACTTCATAAAAGGCGGAACGGGATGTTCAGTTTATTCGATTGGAGTTGCCAGATTGAGCGATATGCATACCCCTCGCGGCACTTGACTGACCTGCTCTGTATGTTGTGTATTTGTTGGGTAGTATTAAAATATGTACGTTACTCTGGCCTATTTAAAACAGTTATGCCAGCCTAATATTTTTTTCCACTAAATAAAAAATCTAATAAAACTTTACTCTGACCTATAACACATTTTACTGTTTATCTGGCAACAAAGTAAGTTTAAGTTTCAGTTTCATTTCATGGAACATATTTGTGATCAGCTGACTTACCAGGCTATGTAACTTTGCAAACAGGCTGTAATAGGCTCATTTTAAACCATTATTATTCTAGCAGTACAGTTTAGGCCTATGAGTTTCAAACATCACAGCCAACACAATGGGAGTTATTACAACACTTTTATGTAAAAAAGAGTCACAAACTCGTGACATCTGCATACTTAATATACAATATAGCATTTCAATAACAAACATCTCATGACAAACATGAACAATATCTACATTCAACATAATCCTCAAAAGAGAATAAATAAAATCTATACAGTCACCTCCATCTAGCTCAACTTCACTCAAACATGTTTTAACTGTAGCTCACTTGATTCACCAAGTTTTGTGCATCACTTTTAGACAAAATCTCAGAGAAGCTGGTAATTACATGAACTGACACAGAGACAGACAACTTTACATATATGCAACTTGAATTTTAAAACAAAAATAGTAAATAATAAATACACAAAACAGTCTTCAAATCTAGCAGTTGGTAAATATGTGCAAATATTTTTACATGATGGTGTAACAGTAACCAGTTTTACCTGGGTGTGATTTGATCAGACAGACAAATGACCCCATCATCAGTCCAGTCGGCTGGTTCATTCATACTGCTGTTACAGAATAATTACACATTTATTGTGAAAAAGAGAAATTAACGGCAGGTTCAAAACGTCCTCTGACCCATCTTAACATTAATTCTGTTATTTATGACCAGACAAATAATAAAGACATGTTTTTTGTGGAATTGTACAATAATCAAACAGTACAATGTTGGCAATACAGCACAGATAGTCACGTGATGCTAGCATCCAAATGGGCTGTTTGGTCAGGAAGAGAAAGTGCACATGATCTCAGGGTTTGAGATCAGAAAAACCAGTGTAAGTCTCACTGCAACTGGACGACGTGCTGAGATTTCCAGAGCCACTGCCCTCTGTAAGAAGCACCATACAAAATAATATCACTATTTATGCAAACTGTGATGCATTATGCTTTACTTTAAATCTGATCATTAGAT
Organism: Periophthalmus modestus; assembly: GCA_019594935.1. Lineage (NCBI taxonomy): Eukaryota > Metazoa > Chordata > Actinopteri > Gobiiformes > Gobiidae > Periophthalmus > Periophthalmus modestus. The sequence continues at coordinate 45,356 of JAIEZT010000241.1, forward strand.
TTGCAAACCTGAACTGTTGAGGGACTGGGCACGACTTAGACTTTTTGACGAGTGATAGAAGATTTGAAGCAGCAATCCAACCTTCCTTTGAAGTGCTAAGGTTGCGGACAAGCCTAAAGAACGTGAAACAATTATCTGTAAAAATGATGACAAAACCTGCACATTATAGTTAAAATCACAAAAGATGACAGATGTCTAGAGCCTTACTGGGAGAACCTTCACCCATAACTCACCTACTGCTTCACAAAAATTAAATATATTTCAAGGACAAGCAAAATTGGATACTATGGTGGCACAAATGCAATTTAATAATCTGGTAAAAAAAAAAACATTTATACTCAAACTTGCACCTGTTTTTAAAGTTTTAAATGGACTTATGTACTTTACTTTACTTGTTTTGTTTGTTTTTTGTTTGTATTTTTTCTGCATTTGATCAGGGCGCCCATGGAAAAGAGAGTCTAAGTGCTGTCCAAAATTTGGCTGTTCAACTTTGTGCGTGTTTGAACAATGAATGTGCATAAACTCAATGCTTCAGTTTGGCGTCTCTTTATGTATTAATATAGATGCACATACACGCATACAAATGAACTATTAAAGAGGAGGTTTTTCTATTAGTATTAACTGCTAACACATAACATATTTAGAAAATGCTATATTTGCCAGAAACAATGTCTTAACATGTTTTATAAGGTTCAATTTTCATTTTTGACGCTTTTGTATAGATGGTAAATTTTATGGAGAATTGTCGTGAGTGAGCTTGGATGACGTAGGTTTGTGGGTGGAGCATTGCACAGGGTTAAGAGTGGAAGAGACCACTAAAATACTCAAACATGCATGGATGATATTTAAATCTCTTCAGGCATGTTTTTAATGAGGGAACGAAGATGTAATAAGGTAAAAATCCAGGCCCAGTTAATGATAATAATATATTTCAACAAAAATCTGGATTCATACCACTGTTTGTCTTCACCCTCTCGGATTAACTGAACCATGTCTCCACTCTTCATAGACAAATCTTCAGAGCCATTGAGATCAATATTCACAATGTATTTGCCCACACACTGTAGACAGCAGGGAAAACACATGATTATTAAAGGATGATTATTGCTTTGCTAGGCCTTATTTTTTATTTTTAAATGATCTAATCTACCAGTTTCTTGTCAGTGTCGTCCTCATTGTCTGAGTTTAGTGGGTCTTCAGCACTGGAGTATCCATCCTGCTCCTCAGAGGCGTTCAGGGACATAGAGGCCTTGTTCCATCCTGTAAAACACAAAATAAAATCAAAATAATAAAAGTTTGACCTCATAATTTACTTTTATCACTTTGAAAAGGAGAAAGGAGAAGGTAGTGCTAACATGAAGGAAGGGTTAGGCTAAGTTCTGGCCACAAGATGTTGATCGGCACATAAAAGCTGATTCCCAACCACCATAAATTTGCAGAAGATGAGACTAGAGAGATGGAAGAGACTGCAAAGAGAATATTTCCCTGGCCCTACTGGACACCCATGCAAGTTACATCTGAAGATTTGTTTGGGCAACTGTCTAAGGAAAACTTGAATGGAAAAAAGTGAAGAAGTAGGCGTCTTAGGTTTGAAAAATAACTGGTTTTCTTCCGAGCTGTGGCCAATGTACCTCTCCATTTACTGTGTATGACACTAGTGGTGCTGAACCAACTGGCTCTGCTCAGGTGAAGGGGAGGGGGGCCTGCGTCTGAAGCACATGAAGCAATGCAAACAACCAGTCATCTCCCAGCAGAGTCAAAGCTATGTGTACCCAAAGTTCTGACATTATACTACCACAAATTTAAAGTTTAAATTAGTTTCAGGATTGCAAAACAAAGAAGTAACACATTTTAAGAAGTGTTTTTCACCTTTGAAGCCAAATGGTGTGGGATCGCTCTGCCGTTTTGTCTTGTGATCAGGGCTTGGGGGAGAGTCTATGTGAAGATGAAATACAAAAGATTATTATGCAAATATTAAGTAATGGAGATATGCTACACTAAGACCAAAAGCTTAAGAAAGACAAGTAGAAGTGGGTCTTTACTATTTAACACTTAGACTACAGGCAATTTAACAGACATGGAGCACACAGGGTCTGACAGAAATTATACCTGGAGGTGGTAGGATCATCAGGGGTAATGTAAAACTTTTATCATCAGAAGCTGAGAACTCTGTGAAGGGAAGCATGCAGTATTTGACCTACTGTTTCATTACTGCAGTGGCAATAGTATAATATATTTCTATATCGTATGTCTATCAATATTTTTGGATCTGAATGTGTCCCGCATTTACCTTTCGGGGCTTTGAAGTTACTAAAGCCCTGTAAAGTAAAGCGCTTTTTAGCAACAGCCGCTCTGTCTGAGGTAGGACTTATGAGAGCCTCTTCTGAGTAACAGGAAAAACAGAGGGAAAGACAGATATAACGACAGGACAGTGAGTTTACATACAGTGAAAGCAGAAAAGGAAAAATAATCACACAATCAAATAATAATTCTATTTTGTCAAACCTTTTCCAGCTGGTTTTGGTGAAGAACAGTTGACGTCGGGGCTGCCTGGCTCAGCTTTCCTCTCTTCTCCCTTCTTCAGTGACTTCTGTCCAGTCTTAAAAGGGCTGTGGAATCATTGAAAGTAACTATGAAGCCTTAGAGAAAGTAATTCCACATTAGCAAATATGTAAGGCCAAACCTGAGGCTCACAGCTCCTCCTGTTATTGGAGGAAACTGGAAAACATGATCTGGTGCCCTCTGTTGGCTGGCCTCTGAAAGTAACAAACCAAACAAAACCAGAAATTGGATAATTTTCTTTTAGATATTAATATAAGTAAGACATTTCTCTTTACCTCTAAACGCCTCGAGCTGTGTGGTCAAGACCTTTCTGATCTCATTCACCCAAACAGTCTTCACTTCAGCAGTGGGGGCCTATTACCATGCAACATATTTTTTAACAAACCGACATTTTATTGTTAGTAAATTACACATCTATTATGCAAGAGGTAATACCTGCACAATATAGACTTCTTCTCTGGAGTTGGACCAGATTTCAAACTTCTTGTTGTCTCCTTTGGCATTTTCAGTGAAGCCAATAGCATTCATCTATTAAAATGGTAAAATCGTCACATTTTTATATAGCACTTTTCCACCTTCAAGGCACTGAAAACCACTCGCTCATTCACACACTCACCCACATACACATTAGAGTACGGGACACTGTGGGCAAGGGGGGGTAAGTGTCTTGCCCAAAGAAACAACAACAGTAGTCGTGTGTGAGAGCTGGAATCACACCGCCAACCTGTGGGCCAGTGGATCTGACCGCTCTACCAATGATGTCTTATGTTGAGAGCAGGATTTGAACCGCCAACCTTTAGATCAGTGGACAAACACGCTGCCAACTGAGCTACTGTCTTCTGTTTAACAAAATTTAAAAGAACAAAAAACAAATGAATTAACAAAAACATACACTGAGGGACTGTTTGAAGCTGTAGGACGGGGCTTTCTCGTAACCCTCTCCGTTCTCCTCTCTTCGTTTGCAGAAGAGTAGAGCCTTTTCATGGAGGAAAAGGTGTCTCTGCATGGGCTTAAACCGAGCCAAGTCTTTCACTTTGGCATGTCCTTTCTTATGCTCGGTCCACACACTGAACGAACCTTGCATCAGCAGTTTACCCAGCTCACTCAGATTTCCCTATGAAAGAAAACATCTTTTAGGTTTTATAAATATCTTCAGCTTCCCTGTGCGCTGTTTTATTAGTCTGACCTCGTATCCTGTGATGGCGATAAGGTGCATGGAGTCGTTAACGGCCTTCAGGATGCCTACGATGGAGGTAAGAGCATCCTGGAGGTCCTCTGCTCCTTCACAGCCCTTACTGTACTTCAGCATTTCCTGTAATTACATTTACATATGAGTATCAACAAAGCATTTCCATAAACATACTGTTTTATGAGACGAGTAGTATACCTTTAATAGCAGCTGATATTTGGTAATTCTTTGAACAGGTTTGAGCAGGTAAGAATCCAGGCCCAGTTTATGTTCTAACTTCTTCTGACACTCCTAGTAGGATTCAAGAGACAGTTATTTAATTACACTATTCTGCACTTGGTAAAACATGATAAAACATTTCTTGTGATTACCTGGAAAAAGGCACAGTCGGAGCACTGCCTCCAAAGGCTTCAGAGCGGGGCTTGTTATGGCAGTACTTCTCATAGATCTGTAGGTCAGTCATCTAAAAGAAACAAACACTAAGAACATAGAATCTCATAATAACTGAGAGAAAAAAGAAAACTTAATTTCCTTACACGTTCAAGAAAACATCTTCCAACCAACTCTGGACAGTCAGTGTACAGCTCCAACTCTCGGAGGAAAGTTCTTTAAGAAACGAAACATGCAGTTCAGCAAATAAACATTACTACTAACAGAATCATGTGGCAGTGCAGTGACATAAACAATTCCTGCAGGTGACGCCCCACTCACCTCTTATGGAAGTGGTAGATTTCGGGCATGTTGCCAAACAAAATCTCCTTTTTTGTTTTGCAAAGGAGAGGGGATGAGGGGGGCCATAGTTGGATTATCCATCTCAGAGGCATAGCCCTGTGAAACAAAAATAAATACATTATATACAAAATAAACTAAATGTTATTAATTGTATTATTTTTTTATATTTCACAAGGATGATCTGGAGTTTAGGGAGAATTACCTGTAGAACACAAAGCAGTTCTTCCACATAGGCTCTCTCAGTTTCTAGCAGCTCATTCATCACATGTCTACAATAGAGACAAAAACATAATTATAGACATGCTTTGTGAGAAATGATAATAGTTTTTCATGCTGGCCGTCTGGTGTGAAACTTGAGAAGTTTATGGTTTCTTCCTCACCTCCGCAGCACTGCCAAGTTTTCCTCTTCCTCCGACAGAGAGGCATGTCGGCTTGTACTGTCTCCATTCAGCAGCTGTCCATTTCCCTGAGAGAGAGAAGGAAATATAGATTACATTGATTGATATCTATACATATATTAAAAAAAAAAAAACTAAAGTAAGAAATAAATAGCTCTACTCACTGTTTCACAGATGATTGTAGTGCAGGAATCCACTTCTGAAATCTTCTCCTGTTGCACTTTGTGAGCTGTGGCAGAGTTTGGTTACATTAATAAAACAGATGATGATAATCTAAAAAATCGACATGTTTATTTTTGTTTGGACACTAATAAAACAGTAAAACAGTAAAAGTAAGAACGCACCAGGAGAGGTGAGAGGGGATTTGATGAAAGCCTCTGGTCTCGGGGCGACAGGCTGGACTGGTCTTGTCTGTTTCGCTGCGAGTTTTTTCAAACTGACCCTCCTCTTATCAAACATCTCCAACATGGATGTCTGCTTTTGGAAGACCTTTTCCACTTGATCCTATGGCCAGAAAAAGAGACTATATAAGAGGATGTGCTTTATTTCCAACATACTATGGGCAGACAGCTTATAGAACACAGAGGGAGTTTTCCACTTTATTTATGAACACCAGGTGGCAGTGTAAACCGGTTCTTTACACTTACTCTGAACTGTGGGTTAAGAACAGCTCATATTCAGTCCCGATGCCACTAAGGTCAGTCAGCTGATTCTGTCCTGAATAGTCCAAGTGGCGTTCCAGTTCCTTCAGTGCCAGCTCTGCCCCTTCATGTGACTGGCATTTGTCCACTGGCTGGGATGCTAGCAAGTATATGCCATCATCGCACCACTTTGTTGCCTGCAAGAGACAAAAAAGAAATAGTTATAAGGTAAAACCAAAAACGAAGAAGAGAATGTGTAATAGTGTGTTGTGTTTAGGACTCACTCTTTCCAGGTGGTGGTGTAGCTCAAGAGCTTTCAGAAGGTGGGCTTTCTTTGCTTTAAAGTTGTTGGACACATTTTCACTGGCTGCTCTGAGGTCGGTGCATTTGGGCTGGATGGAGTCCTCTGAATAATGCGAGTGTTGCACCAGCTCCTCTCCCTCATGGGCCAAAGCTGCAGCCCTGTCCACCACCTCCTGCAAATCAAAATGCAATTATTGAAACTGAAATCCACTGCATTTGATGTAGAATTCAAACTATTAACACTTATTTCTCACAATTCATTAAAAAAAATCTATGTTTTAGAAACTCTATAGTTTAAAATTGAGCTGGAGAGTAGGTCAGTTCTGTGCAGGATAGGACCTGCCAACCTCGCTACTACCTCCTGTCCAATTTCATCTCTATTGGTGCGGCTAAAATGAATAAATATTTAAAGATGAGGGAGTGGACAGGGAGCTGTGAGTGAATGTGTAGTATTTAACATGCTGTCAGTGACAAATAAAATGAATACTTCACCAGACGACACTTCTTCTAATACTAATTTTGAAGCACAGTAATTATTAAAATATTAACACAAACTGAAGTATTCTACATATTAAAATAGTCACGTGGTCTTTATTTTTGCATTAATTAGAATTTTAATAGGTTGTTTTATGTTTTTGGATTTTAATAAAAGTGACTGTTAGCTTTGGGACACAGTACTGAGTCTATTGTATGGTGAAGTTTTCTGATTAACTGTCTGAGTGCAGATTTGTTGACCTGGTTTATGGTTAATAACTCTAATTACTGGGCCTATCTACATGAAACTAAAACAGGCACATAGTGAAAGTGGTGCCACTATTCAACCCTAAAGAAGTGATTGTTGTTGCCATCTAAAATTATGACAAAACCAGCGCAAAAGCAATCTTCAGTCACTTACACAGACTCTTTTCTCATAGGTGCTGAGTTCACTGAAGATATGGTCGGCATGTGCAGGGCTGATCCCCACTTCGGAAAATGTTGTAAGCTTCTCCGTCACCTGATTCAGCAGAGCATTCACCTAAAACGGCAACATCCTCTTGAGCTTTAGGCCATTACAAATTTCATTTATCACGATGAGAGCGGGGATGTTCAAGCGCACCTCTTTGTAGTTATGCTCAAAGTGGCACAGCTGCAGACACTGGTCCAGTTTGGTTTGGTGCCTCACCCAGAACTCATCAAACGCCTGCTCTGTCTCATCCAGCTGGGAGAGCAGCCTGACACAGAAACAAAGAAACATGGAGGTTAATAAAAGTACTGACAGGGAACATAGAGACAGTTCTTGGGGTGTTATTTGGATTAATCGATAATTGTGATTATTCAGGTCACAAAAGCAAATTAAAATCACTTCCATTCAACCAATACTCCCAAAAACTTAAATATAATGTGCTGTTTATGGCATTGCATCATTCTGAAAATAAAAAGAATAATTGTGAATAATCATAAAATGGTGGTGTTTCTTCTCACAATAATTGCAACACTAAAATGCGATACAGTTAAATTATCTTAAATTCATGTATATGTAAGATACCCACACACAATTAAAAAAAAAACAGTTTAATTGCAGATAATAGTGTACCGTTTACTCCTCTCACCTTTGCACAGTGGCCAGGTTTTCCAGCTCATCTTGGTTCATATTGTGATCTGGATCTCTTACTACCGGCTCATTGATGCTCTCTAGAAGTTGACTGCCTTGTCCCAAAGTCACCAACAGGTCCTCCTACACACAGGGTGGGGGTGTTATGTTTGGGCACTTTTTTCCACCTTTTTATTTTATTTTTATTTATTTTTGTTATTCATATTTTCCTTATTTTTTTCTTTCATTTGTTGATTTTGAATTTTTGCCTGTCTGCATATATTTAGTCATGTATTTTTTGTAGTCTTGCTCCTGATCCTGAGCCCGAGTGAGCGTGAGCCTGGTATGTTCACCTTTCCGCTGGTCTCAGCTCCATCCCCTGTGCGTCAGAAAGCGCGTCTGGGCCTGGCGCTGCACCCTGTTGGCACATCTATGCCGGATCCTTAGCTTTTTGTTAGCCTAGCCTCTTTTTGTTTGACCTGGTGAGTCCGGAAGTCCTGGTTTTTGTTCTTTAATTGTGTTGGGATAATTCATGGGTGTTTTTTTTTTGCTCAGGGTAGAGACAGCGGTGGCCGAGTCACCGTGGTCTTGTTCCTTTGGGGTTTTTTTGGCATGGGTCTTGTTAGGGTTATTTTTCCACATCTTTAAAAAAGATCATCAAAGTAGAAAGTTTTAAGAGCAATAAAAATTTTTGGTTTCCTGTGTTCTTAATAAATGTTTTGGTCTACTTTTGGTCATAACAATGTTGATGCTCCTGTTTCTGCATTTGTGAGAAAAATGTACATAATAAAATATCAGAAAAAGATGGTTCGTACCTTCATTTTGTTTTTCTTGCTGGTGTGTGTGTTGAGTAGAGTGGTTGTGGCTTGAATTTCATTTGGGAGTTCAGTTTCAGCCAGTTCCATCCCAAACGACTGAAGTGTCTGTGCCATCTTCTTCACCATTAAAGCAAAGCCCTCAATCGCCTGATGCAAACACACAAGTAAGTCAGTGTACTTTCATTGTACTGTGGGACTAATGTGTGATATCTGATATATGGTATTTATCACACTGAGGCGACTAAAATCTGTATACACACTCAATTTGTGGGAACCTGTCTCACTTATGGGGAACAATCAGGTCCCCAAATCTTTAATATTTAAATATCAATGGGCTTCAGAGTTATGAAAAATGAGGACGTTGCCATAGCGATTACACATTTAAAACACAATAATATATATTTTGAAAGGAAAAAAATGCTTAAAATGTTGCACATAGCAAAAAGCTGAAACCCATGAATAGGTTAAAGTTAGAGTTTAATTTCAGGTTTGGCAAGTAGCGACTATGGATAAGGTTAGGATCAGTCTGCAGGAAGTGAATGTAAGTCAAAGTAATGTTCCTATTCCACATATAAAGCCAGTGTGTGTGGTGCATACAGTGCGATGGGAGATCCACTTCTCATGGCAGTACTGCTGAGTCCCCCCGAGCTCCTGGGTGAGCTGTGACCGGTCGATGTAGGAATGAAGCTCCGTCAATGAGCTCAGCATGATTACCTATATACGTATACACATACATATACACACATACATATACACACATACACACATACATATACACACATACATATGCACGTATTAGGTCAAAACAGAAACATTTCATTTTAATTTGTTGATACAAACTTTATAATAACTACACTGTAATTATCTTTACTAAAGCTTTGGTAAAGACTTAATTCATAATGAATAAATTAAGTTTATTAACAATAATTCAGGGTTAGTCATTATGAATTAAGTCTTGTTCATGCTCTATTAAGGCTAATTAAAGTGTAGTTATTATCAGTGGCAGAAGAAGTACTCAATTTTGTTACTTAAGTAAAAATACAGATAATGGAGCAAAAAAAATACTCAAGTAAAAGTATCACATGAAAAAAATCTCTCATAAAAATGTAAAGAGTAAAAAAAGTCTTTTGTACAGATTTTCAGATCTAATAAAACTTTTTGATACAGATTTGTGTTAAATTTTGTTCAACAGAAACAATGGAATTTTTATGGATTTTTTTTTTTCCTAGCTGTTTTTATTTTGTGTATTTTCTTTGCTTAAACTACAAATGTCTTAAAAATAAAACACACACTATTATAAAAAAAAAAACAAAAAAAACTTTTAGTTTTCAGTCCAGTTAAAAAAAAACTAGTGGAGTAGAAAGTATAGATACCTGCTTTCAAATGTGGTGAAATAAAGTAAAAAGTACATTTTAGTACAGATACCGGTACCTAAAATGTATACTTAAGTACAGTACTTTACTACTTTTCCTTTGCTGTGTTCCACTGCTGGTTATTATACAGTGTTTCTAATTTGTTTCATATATTCAGTGAACAAAAGGTAAGTGGGAGACAGAAGAGCTGCACTCACCGGGACTTTCATTTTGAAGTCATCTTTGTTCATCTTGAAGAGGATGTCGGACAGGGTGCGCTGCAGGAGGGTGGTGGGCCTCAGGACCAGGACAAGCTGGAGGTTCCCCGGGAAGGCGCCCTGAGACATGCAGAGTTCACATTTACACTGGTGACACGGGACGAACTGTGAGACTGGGATCTGTTGACTCTTTGTTGAAATGATGAGCTCAGCAGTATCATTACTTGTGCCTTTATTACCTGATAATGAATTAATCTTAAAAACATTATTTTACATTATTTTAAGCAGTGACTGACCAGTATTGTGTCTTAAAACTACAATTAAAATATCGAGTGGTGTGTTCCTTTTGCAGCTGTTTTCTGGAAGTAAATGTGTTTAATTTGTTCTCTCTAATTAAATAAAAGTCATTAGTCTTTTCACTTAGTCATTTGCATAATGGGCTAAAGTTTAAATGTATTTTTGTTAGCATGTCTTTTCAAGCAAAGCTGACAATACATAATAATGCTTCATTGCTAAAACCTATGTTATATATACCTATAATGGTGTTACTAAACCACATACCTTTTTCATTCAAATATTAATAAGATAATGGACAAAATCTGTTAGAATACATATTATTTCTGTGCAAATGGAGCGACTTCCAAGGGTGGTGGTCACAGTCATGGTCTATTTATTTTCTGCTCTTTGTTCTTTGTCAGATTTGGACTTGACGCTCACACACACAGCGATGAGCCGATGAGCCAAGAGTGGGCTTAGCAACTAGACCTTGGATCTGTGTAAAAATTCTGCCTATTTGTTTTGATAATGCTGTCTGAAAAAACATACATAGAGAGAAAACTATGCACTTTTCTTTAGCAAAACCCTGTTCACCGCAAAGCCACTCAAAGCTTGCAAACTACCAGCTTTCATCCCTGTTCATTTTGGCTGCACTGCTGAATCACTCCAACACCAGTTATTACAGGGATGACTGACTGCACTATATTACAACGCTGTCAGTCTGTGTAAAGCTCCCCTTGTGGGATTAATAAAACTGGATTTAATTTGGAATGAATGAGTGCTTTCTCCATGTGTTTGGGGGCCGTAACAGCTTTAGGCAATTATTATGAACATTGTAATCACTAGACTTTCAACAACCCAGAGATATTAGCTAATTAATTTTATCGACCACGTAATATTTTCTGTGCAGTTATGATATAAGGACATTGGTGTATATATATGTACTTACATTTTTACACTGGTTTTGCACACATGGCGAGCTCTAACAGTGATGAAGATTAAGCTTACAGTGTAAACAACTCCAGCTGTTGTGATATTACACTAACATCTGTTCTTTGCATTTGTATTTTGTTTTTTGAAATACTTATCTTTATTTATTTCACGCAGATTAATGAACACACATGTATCCAGGACACTTAATGCACATTTCCCTTTTTTTTTTTCTTATTTAAGCTCAAAAAGGAGTGAGAAGAAGAAAATGTATTAAATTCCACTCTTGTTTTCCATTAAAACATTCATCAAATGCTTTGTTTAAGCTTCTTTTTCAGTTGAACAATGGTTTAGATGCACAGTCATAGACATTTTTTAAATTATAACAGAAAGAAAAACACACCAACAATGGTAAGAACAAGAATACAGCAATAAAATAAACATAAAGTAGAACCAGCACTGATACAGAGATTTAAACATTACATTTAAACTCCTCTCTCTGTATACAGACCAAATGTATTACATAAATTGTGAGAATAATAAATGTACCAGTGTTTAGTGTATCTTTAGCAGAAAAACAAAAGAACCCAGGTACATGCAAGTGGTGAAACTTACAGCTATCCGGCAGGTCCCCTTGACAGCTGCCCATCTGTCTTGTCGCCGATCAATGACGAGAATGAAACCTTCTGTTGGGGACAAGCTGCAACACAAAGACGTACAAAAGCATTTAGCACAAATAAAATCAGTATTTTAAGAACTCAGCACAGCCCTGGGTCTAAAGAGTTAATGTCTGAACAGTGAAATACCCAGGATGCCAAGCTTTTGTCCCTGGCTTTTTGTTATGCCGTTCTTTATCTCCTTAGACAGCTGCTGCAGCACATCAAAGCATATACAAGGATTCACTCCCAGATATTTCCTTTTAATTCAGTCCTGTGAGAGAAATTTAATTAAAACTATATAAAATGCACCTTTAAATAATTATCCAGAATATCCTCTTCCTCAGTGACCATCACCTACAACACTCGATAGTCGATATTACAAAGAAAAACCCCAGACAAAAAGCCCTTGTTCACATGAGATGGGAAGCATGCTCTGCGATTGTCATGGATGAAGCCAGGGAGACCCTCAAAGCATCGCTAGACACTGCCCCCATCAAACAGCATTTTAATTATCCAACCACAAGCTCGCAGTAGAGAGAACACCAGCCTATTGCACACATGTTATGGAGTGATGAGCAGCTTCAGGATCCAGTCAGTGTGGCTTTTGTGTGAGGGGGAGGGGCAGATTCATGGGGGTCTGGCTGAGATATTAAAAGGAATAAACACACACACAAACACACGACATTCTGTATTACAAGTGAATCTGAAGTAACATGTAATTACGGTAACTATCAGTTTATTTTGTGGGTTTTTTTTGTTTTGTTTTTTGCCTATTTGCTCACCAATTCTATCATAGATTTTTAAAATGCTGGTTCAAAATCTCATTTACAAAGAAAAGGGGAGATTTGCCGGGATTTATGGCTGACCCAGAGGTAGTAACACAACACCAAAAGATGTTACGTGCGTTTACAATAAATATTAAGTGTTTGAGAATGCGTGATTTAGGGAGATTCACATTCGCATTGTGCTGGGCTGTTTTCACTTTGTTTTTCAAGAAGCCAGCATTATGGATTTTATCACATGCTGTCTTCTTTATTCAAAGTCAGTAGCCTCAGATGTTGGACACTGGCCTCTGGCTGGAGGCTACATGTGCCCTGTGAGGGGTCTGAGTCCCTCAGGTAGCCTAGCCATCTGTTGTCATGACAGGCATGAATCTCCATGATGACCTAAATTACTAAATGACCATCTATCCTTATGTATCCCCAGACAAGAAAACCTAAGCCAAAAATGTTTCACAATACAGACATGAGAATTGCTTTGTATTTACATAGCAGTGCAATGGGTTCATATTTGTTGCCCTCTACTGGCAAAAGTTGATGTCTGGGTTTTTTGCCATTGGGATTAGACTGTCTACATGACTAATGGCATACTGCAGTGCGCTACCCAGAGCAATAGTGTGGAGTGTGCAGCAGACACAGGCTGATAAATGCAGTTATCGGACAGAACAGATTTACCTGGGCACACTGGTCAGGTAGGTGAGTACATTGTGGAATTCTCTGTCTGTTATCTCTCCAAATGAGGGAAACTCTGGAAACACGATGATGGGGCTGCCATTGTCTCCTCTGCCACCTATAATATCAAACACAGACAATGTTAGAAACAGCCATGTCTGGTGTTAAAGACAGATGCAGATGACACGGTACATGTTTTCTTAAGATTTACTATTAAACACTGTAACTGATACTGGATGCACTGTCAAAAATGTAAAACTCAACATCTATAGTATCCCAACTTCAATATTTAATATTAGCAAAGAATATAAACATAATTTCTGCAAATCGAATGATTATATTTCCAAATAAAAAGCATGATTACCCTGGTTAGGGCTCAGTGGTTCTAAATGGTCACATTTTCACTTCTGTTTACTCTGGTCAAACATACAGTACACATACTAAGCCCTCTTTGTGAAACAGCTGTCTGCACCATGGCCAGAATATCAATCCCTCTTTCTCCGCTTGTTGCTATAGCAACAGCAAGTGCACAGTCATGCTTCAGTGTCTGCTCTGATCTGAAGCTGCAAAATGGTGCCCAACGCTACTGCAGCCCCAATGTCAGCTGCAGCACTCACACATGCTTCACACATGTGTCACAAAACTGAGGCCTAGCTCAGCACTAGCCTGATGACAACAGCCTCAGAGGATATCCTGTTCCAACACAAGGCTGCAGCGATGAGGTGAAATGAGATTATGAGCACCGGCATTGTTGGATTTTACAAAAAACTTAAAACAAGCAAATATAATCAACATCTTGGACAGCCACACACACATCTACACGTCTCACACACACTCACCTGAGAGGAAGGCGAATCTCTTTCTGAGGTCAGGAGTGATGTCTGCAGCTCGGAGCGGACTATTGTCCAGTTGCATGATTTCATCTGAAACACAACAAACATTCCCGAGTTAGACTCAAGTCTAGACATAAGTCTCCCAAAGGCACATTTAGGACATACAAAGACAAAGTAAACGGCATCCACTTACTATACCTATACTATACTATAAACTATACCCACTTTTCTCAAGTTTAATCCTGAATGTGGCACATTAGTATTTACATTTAAGCAGCAGTTAAAACACTCTCTAAGATTTAAATGTCCAGATAAACAAACACTGTAAACGTTCAAACAAGTACCTGTCCTGTGACATCTGGCAAGCCATGAGCCTGGAGCTGCCTAGAGCAGCTTCATTTTGAGAGCATATTTCTCTGTCAGTCGGTAAATGCCCCATAGTCTCCTCCGTTCGGTCTCTCCAGCTCTTCTTTGTGATAAGTTGGATGTCGGCTTACAAACTTTCCTATTCTGCTCTGGATCTTCTTTTGATTCCTGGTTAAACAAACCAAATGTCTAACAGTGACTCTTTGTGAGCGCTGGGAAAGCTATCAGGTGACTTGGCCTTAGGCTACCATTACACATTACACTCTCTCCTGCTCCCTCCATGCACAGATACTCAAACAAACTCTATCAACGCTTGAGACTTGGCTCTCACACTTGTGGAGCATGTCTGCCTGCTTCTTCACCTTTAAAACAACATTAAAAACTCAAATCTGAAATACATTCCTTTTCTTTAAATCATTTATTTAAAAAAGTAACAGTGTTCTCACCCAAAGGTTGACTCTGTCCTATCAAATAAAAATGACCATAGTTTTGATTTAATCTTAATTAAAATGAATTAAAATGTCAATTTATGTGATACTATGTGATACTTTTCAAATCACTCAGTGACAACAACAAGCAAAACTACCACAAGTCAACTATTCGTAGCATTTTGTCATGCCTGTTGGCTAAAGGTATCCTATTTAATTGGAATAAGTAAATATGTACTGACTATGAGTAAATGTATTTCACAGGATCCTGACAATACAAATTTCCAGTCCCTCACACTGACAGACAAACCACATAAACACAACCTCTACATTTGTCTTCCTGACTTCACCTGCAGCATGGGTGTGTGTAAACCACCACAAGCCCGACATGTGGACCAGACAGAGACGAATGGGTATTTTTTGTGATGCTTGTAACCTGCCAGAGGATTGTGGCTTGGCTGAAGGTCAATTATTCCCCAGGAGATGGGACACAAAGCTCCAGCGGACTGTCCATCTGCCCGGTGCTCACAGGCACGCTCCAAACCCGCTCAAGTTCACACAGGGAGCAGCAGTTTCCTCTTTCCACTCGCCACGCCTCGCCCCCAGCTACTCCCACACGTATCAGCCCCCGCCTGCCAAGACCTGCACTTTGTTACCGAAAGACAGGCTATACTGTTACTGAGAAATCCCCTTCAAAGATGTCAGATTTCAGTCTCATTCAGCTTATGCATAATGCCTACAAACATTCTCCAGATTTCCTCTTACTGTTGTCTTGTGTCTCTTCCACTTGTCAACCCAGGGGCGGTTTACACAGACAAAAATGATGCCACTGTACGTCACACTATAGGGTGATCTAGTGAAACCGCTACAATATCCTTTCTCGTGTTTAACTGTTTTAGACACAGTGTCCAGTATCGGTGATGTAATAGAATTGCTTTTGACTTATTCATCGTTAATTATTTAAGAGTATAACAGTTTTATCCCATTCAAACTTGCATAGAGTTAAACATTACTTAAGACACAGTGTTCTATATCCTGCTTCATCGCATGAATAAAAGCGGATCGCTGCAAGAGAAAGGGCATCTGGAGTCAAATCTATGCAAAAGTAAAAAAGGTCATTGGAAACTGAAGTTAACACGGATAGTTTGTGATCATTGTTGGTGTCTTTGTCAAAACCGATAGAGTCAATTTAGTAAGTTTTAATGTTTGAGAATAATGGCTCACTCATGGTACCTATTAGCTGGGAAACAACATATAACTTAGTGTTTTCATGATAAAAAAATCAATCTAGATATACTAAGGAATCTCTAAGGATGCACTCCATACTGAGAAATGGTTTCTTCTTTACCATTTCAGTGTCATTATTATAACTGTATACAATATAATGTAACTGTGAACATAAACAAGGCATATAGCTTCTTTAATTTCACCATTTGGTCAAACTACCTCTAAAATAGTAAAGTCTATACCTGATGAAATGAGTATCTAGTTTCAGCATCTAGTTTTAGTATCGATTAGCATTTGGGTGTACATTTTTACAACCCTGATACATCTACTATATTTGAACCCTTATAATAAAGAGTTAAAATCCAAAACTGGAAACTTTTTTTGCTTTGGTCTTGAATCGTAAACACAGAGCTGCACGAACCACCTGCTGCTTTGGACACTAATGTTCTTTAAGAGCTTAACACGGAGGATTAGAGTGCACTCACGCTCACGTTTGGGGCCGGAGAGTCAAACATTACTGGGTCACTGTCACACCTGGACCTCCTGGTACTACTGACACAGATTAGGCACATGGCCAGAAGCAGCTTCTCAGCGACACAAACAAGCTAATTCTATTATTATTACAATGCTCTTATCTTTATGAATATGTTACAGCATTTTCTTGATAAAATTAAAGCTGCAATCTGTAACATTTCTGGTGGAGCGTTTCGCCACCTGCTAGTCTCCACAGTATGGCTTTAACCTGCGTATTTCCATGGAGACAAGCAGGTGACACCACTAGTTTACAGGTCAGATGGCGGTAATGTATAAGTTGAAGCCAGTGAGCAGATCCATCGATAACAGTGGGGGAGTATAAGGGGCTTAAAGGGATGGTCATGTGAGGAGCTATTAAAGAGAAAAAAGCCTCCAGACATAGAGACAACAGCACTGTCCATCACATGAAAATCTACTTCTACTAAAACTATTAAAACACGCTTTTAAAATGTACTTAAAAAGGAAAACGTAAAAGTATTTTGCACAGATTTTGAGGGCTTATAAATCTTCAAATATGGTAATTTTGATAAAGATTTGTGCTGAATTTTTGCTCAACATAAACAAATTAATTGATTTTTTTTGGTTTTTATTTTATTTATTTTTTTTGTTTTTATTTGTATATTTTTGTTTGCTCAAATTATTAACATGTTAAAAATAAACCCTAAAGGTAAAGATAAAGGTCTCAGACAATCATAAAAAATACTTTTCAGTCCAATTAAAAAATGTAGTGCAGTAGAAAGTACAGATACTTACTCTCAAATGTAGTGAAGTAAAAGTATCCTCTTAAACAAATACCTAAAATGTATACTTAAATACAGTACTTTATTACTTTTACTTCATTACGTTTCATCACTGGTCCAATATGTTTTTCATTTAGCCAAGAAACAGTTCAGTTATCTTTACAGTAGGGTTAGCTGTAGATATAC
Source organism: Periophthalmus modestus (assembly GCA_019594935.1). Classification (NCBI taxonomy): domain Eukaryota; kingdom Metazoa; phylum Chordata; class Actinopteri; order Gobiiformes; family Gobiidae; genus Periophthalmus; species Periophthalmus modestus. The sequence continues at coordinate 62,769 of JAIEZT010000241.1, forward strand.
ACTACATGGGGCACAATGTACTCTATTGCTTTACTGCTGCAAGTTTAGCAGCGCTTCAGAATCTCACATGATTATTGTTGCCCGAGTCCAAAGTCAGGAGGACCAGTCTATAGGAAAATATTCTGAACACAACAGCAGTTTTATAATGCTACAGTGGACGAGCAGGAACATGCAAAACCCTGACCAGGAAAAGGAACAAAGTAAATGAAGCATATTGTGAACTGTCACCTACCACACAGGAGCCAGTGGCAGCAGCGACACAGCCTATAGTATCTCTTCACCTCCTGCATGGATATCCTGACGTGGGTGCCCTTGTCCTCCACTGGGTGTAAACAAACATCTAGAGTCCTCTTTGAGCCTATGCTCTGTTCACTTGGAGCACACGTGTTTAATTCGTCCGTCTGACTTTCCTCTGTTTGTGCCTCTCCATCAAAAAGCAGAGAATCAAACGAGTCCAGCTCCTCTCTTTTCACATCTTTTTGCCTCCGCTCTTCTGTCAGTTCTGAATCCAGGCAAACCCCAGAGTCTAGCTCAGCATCCTGAACAAAGAAGTCCACCGTGTCCTCTGCCCCCATTGCTTTACAATAAACAACGTCCTCTTCACTCATGTAAACCTTGCAGAACTTTCACATTAACATCGCAGTAGCTCTCTTGTCTGACTAACTGCACAGACTTTTTTCAAACTCAAGTTACCTTTACCTGCAACAAAGGCATCAGTGTAACAGTGAGCTCCGCCTTTTTCCCATGGCTTCCCCACCCCTAAAGAGAAGCTACCTGAACCCTCTCATTTCAATAACACAGAAAACCCCACTAACAAAGCAATGTACAATGTTGTTATCATTGCTGTTACGACATATTCACCATATTATAACATATACTTACAATGCAAAAGGCCTTAAAAAAAGGCATCTTACATCAATAGACTAAGTACAAAGCTTCCATTCTGAGCAGTCTATTCAAAACGCAGTCTGCATCTCCATTTAATCATTCACACACTGTTGTCATTGAAGCCCCTCTTCTTGGGTAGGACCTTAACAAGACCCTATTATTACAAACTAGTGAAAGGCCTGACTCTTACGTGATCCCAGAAAGACGACACTGTGTCTTAACAGAATACGCCAATTACATTTTACTGTCGCTCGGTTAAGTTCTATGAGTGAGTCTTTATTTATTTAGGGCAATGGTTAGAAATGTGGTGGTTCAATTCAAGTTTAGTCCATAGACTGTATATATAAATGGACATAGCTAACCTGTTAGCCGCTGCGGTCCAAATTAAGTGATTATGGGCGCACTTCCAGCTCCATCGACTCTAGCTCCAATTCACTTTGCATTAGACAACTGTGGCTCCTCTCTCTGCCACTGCTGCTGCCAGACTCGTCATTTTGATCTTGAACTGTTCGTATTGACCCGCTCTACATGATAGAGGTATTTTTATTTCAGTCTAGTGTCTGTAACTCAAGATATGAACATTAATAACAGACAAATTAGACGCCTTCTTTACCTGAAGTCGCTCCCACTCGCAAGTTTGATTGACAGCATTGCTAAACCAGTGGTGCAGGTGGGAAGAGGCGTTACCTTCAACAGCCTCACTCCTGATTGGCTCTTTGGTTGCTATGATACTCGCAGTCAGAATTCCAAATGTGGAACTTGGCTCTAAATTTGCCCCTGTACCTGCTCTAGCCTTGATGAGCTTCATTTGACTGGAGCCGAACGCTGTGGGTGACGTCACACTCACTTAGTCCACTTTTTTATACAGTCTATGGTCCTGATTTAAAAAAAATATATATATAGATGATGTAATCTTCATTTTGACCATCTTTGTCTTACACTGGCGTTCTTTACATGCACACCAAACATATGATCATTATCTAATTTCCGACGTTCTCAGATGAATAAAAAGTCATGTAAACATTCACATCTGATATTGAGTAATGTGATTTCTTTCTGTAAATACAAAAATGAAAGAAGAAAATGTTAAAGATTGTTAGAGTTATTCTGAAATTTGTTGGATCTTGTCTTCCAAATACAAGAGTTGTATTTGTTGTTGTAAAAATCCACTGATCAACTGACATGTCACCAAGTGTTACTGAAAAAAAAAAAAGTAGTAAAGTACTGTACTTAAGTATATATTTGAGGTATATGTACTTTACTTAAATACATTTTAGTGGATACTTTTTACTTTTACTTCAGTACATTTGAGAGCAGTATCTGTATTTTTTTACTCCACTACATTTTTTTTTAACTGGACTAAAAAGTAAAAGTATTTATTATCATTGAGACCTGCTGAAAAGGCTGAGGGTTTAAAAAATATACAAATAAAAACAACTAGAAAAAAGCTGTTGATTCGGTTGTTTCTGTTGAACAAAATTTGGCTCAAATCTTTATCAAAATCACTAAATTTGAAGCTTCATTAAATCTCAAAATCTGCACAAAATACTTTACTTTTTATTATTTAGGTACATTTTAAATGGGTAGTTTAATATTTTTACTTATACAGACTTTTTCATGTGATACTTTTACTTTTATTTGAGTGTTTTTTTGCACCAGTATCTGTACTTTTACTGATATCAGCCTGATGTCACTGCTCATGTAAATGTACCCAGTGTCACTTTTAAACCTGGTTTAATGTTGTGCCGTGCTTTGCTCATTTCCTCTGTCACTGCTCATCAGTCCTGGTGGTAAATGTAGACAGTAAACATGCTGTGTGCGCTTGTTGTGTCTGACTCGTAACAAGGTGGAGTTTAATGCTTGTTTTACAAGGAAGGGCGCACTTGAGCTTATCAGCGTAAAAAACTCTGAGACATATTAACTAAACCCAAAGATTACAACAGCTAAGTCAAAGGGGTTAACCAAAAGTAAAGTCTGGTCAAATAGTACACATGATTTTTAGTGGTTTTCCCAAGGTCACTGAGTTGGGATGTGGGAGTGTCAATGTGACCACAGAGTCAGTGCTACTTCCTGGAATATAAGTGAGGCTAGTGATACAATAACCAGTCAAAAGATGTCATTTAGATAAATAACACAGAAAACTGCATCACTCTGCATACTAAACCTGCTGTGTGTAATCTAAATACAAACTATATCTACTCACCAGCCAGAAGAGAATGTAAGAAAGGTGTAGTTTTTAGTTAAAATACAAAACTGCATAAAATAATACAATTGAACAGTACACAACTAAAGTAAAAGTAAGATTAATATGTACAATTATTCAGTATGACATAATAAGAATCATCATAATAAGAATCAGAAGAAGAACAAGAAGAAAAAGAACGAAAGACAAAAGAAGAAAAAAAGAAGGAAGAAAAAGAAAAAAGAAAAAAAAGAAACAAGAAACCGGAAAAAGAAGAACCAAGAAAGAAAAAAACAAGAAGAAGACGAACAAACGAACAAGAAGAAAGAAGAAAAAGAAACAAGAAACAAGAAGGAAGAAAGAAAAAGAACAGAAAGAAAAATAGAAGAAAGGAAGAAGAACAAGAACAAGAACAAGAACAAGAAAAAAAAGAAGAACAAGAAGAAAAAGAACAAGAACAAGAAGAAAAAAAACAAGAACAATAAGGACAAGAAAAAGAAGAAAAAGAAGAACAAGAAGAAGAAAAAGAAGAACAAGACCCAGAATAAGAACAAGAAGAACAAGAAGAAGAACAAGAAGAACAAGAAGAACATTTACAGTGCATTATTCATTCACTCCATACTCCATAAATTGCTGTTGTAGCCACAGGTGCCCTGAGGCAGACTGATGGAAGCGAGGCTGCTGATCTACACCACTGGCCCCTCCCACCACCACCACCACCAACGCACTCACGCACATCACTTTCATACTAGACAGTGTGGGTGAAGTGCCTTGCCTAAGGACACAACCACAATTTTTGCAACTGGCGCCCCACTGTGACATCTGATATTCCCCACGGTCTCCCATCCAAGAACGGACCAGACATGAAGTTTTCCTATGACCAAATGACAATAAAACACTGCTGAACTGCATTTCTCATAAACACACTGGATGTTGTAAACGCTGATGACTTAGCCAGAATGTTCTCAAGAAATAATTAGCTGCAGTTTGACATGGATACAATGTTTAATATCTTAGACTTAGTGGTGCAATGAATGAATAAATCAAACCGTGTCCCCAGACTCACGTGAGCGGAGTAGTTGCACCATCGGGATCCCACAGTCGACGAGAGCAGCGCTAGTCCTGCGTTTCTCCTCATGACTATCTCTCTATGACTGCAGACCCCTTTTAAAATTTCCAAGGTCTCTGCTCTATGGTTGACTGGCCAGCTCAGCAGCTTTGGTCAGCACTTTTCAGACCTTCATACTGGCTACTTCACTGCTGGGGTGCTGCTATTTTTCTATTCTGCAGAAGAGTGGTTCACTGCGCAGGAAAAACACTGCGCCGCTGCCAGAATCTCAATGTGGGGAACTGAGGCGTCTGTTAAAGTAGTACAGACGTGCATCTCCCAACACAAAAAAAAAAAAGTAGAGGAGAGAGAAAGGAACTCAAAAATAAACTGCATACAAGGCTCTGGGCATCAAGCCTCGTGAAAACTTAGTCATAGCTATCACAAGGAAGATTCAAGCTTACAAACAGGGCTGCTTCACAGTGTTAAGAAAATACTCAAATATGGTAAAAAATAGTCAAATACTTATCTTCTGTCTATAGAACAGCAGGGTAAGTCCTAAAATAAGTCAGTAAGTACCTGACTTTATTTCAAATCCACACATTATGTCCTTGGACCACAGCTGACCTTCCTTAACAGCTTTATGGCAAAAAAAATATGTGTCAAAAGATTGTGTTTCATTTTTTAACACCTCACTAAAATGCTTACTTTCACTGCTAATACGGTGAGCAGATAGGATAGCAATCTTGCATTCTCAAAATAATTTCTCACAGTAAGTTTCATGATCATTCTTACCATCCCACTCTCTCCAGGAGTTCTTGCGGCTGTCGGGGTTAGGGGAACGGATTTGGCAAGTCCAGTAATGTCCAAGTTTTGGATGATTTGACTGAGGCGGGTTCATGATGCGGTAGGACGCCTCTCCCTCCCTCCCGCAGGATCTCATGCAGAGACATAGGAGCAGCAGCCTTAAGCAAGCAACTCACTCCCCCAACAACAATAAAAAATAAATAAATATTCACTAGCTTTGCAAAACTCCGCAGTGCACTAGCAGCCTCCCAGCATGGCCCTCTTGCTCTCATCCTCCAAAGGGGCATCTGCATTGGTAACAACACAAGACCGACGTCCTTCGCAAAGATACATCCAGGACACAGTATAAAGAAGTCCAGGCATTTATAGAATAAGCTGACTCATGGTCTCCAAAAGCCTACTAAAAGCAATACTCTTCACACCAGGGGCAATGCAGTGGCTGATGCTTTAGCCACTAACACAAACTACCACCGGAGCATTAGACAAGGTTTGGAAGTAAGTACGAGGAGAAGGGGGAGGGATGGGGCCAGCCGGTGAGGCACAAATCCCCTTCTGCTGCTCTGGCTAATTATATTCAACTACTTCTTCTACTTGTGAACAAATCTGCTATATCCTGTGATACATGTGTAAGTGCTACAAAACTTTGCAACACAGCAAACAGAAAATGTACTTTTGTTTGCAAATACCACTCAAAAAAATAACCATATCTAGCTTATAAATCTGTGTGAAATGTAATTACTCGTGAATGTCTGGCTAGCCTTGAATTGTAAGAACAAAATATAAAGTGGCTGCAACAAAACATCAGAAATAGTTTAGCTGTTTTTTAACACAGAATCATATTTAGAAAAATGGGAGTTTTTTCTTACAGTATTCATGTGGATTGGTTTGGCTGTGTTCTCTTGTGAGGACATACCAGCATCGGTTTATGAGCTGAATAGAGAAAAAGGCAGAGTTACTCTCCCTCATACTGATGAGGCTGATCCACAAAAGGGGTTCTTCCTCAAACAAAGACTATGTTAGCCACAGTAATTCAATAACAACACAAGATGCAATGTTTTAAAGTAGGTGTGAGCTTAAAGTTGCCAGGTGTACTGTGACAGTACTAGGACTGGCCATATTGTGTTTTGGCTCAAGTCTGGTCAGAGACGATAGTGACCTGCTGCATTCATCTGGCTTCACACCTGCTCTACCTTCAGGGCTAATCAGTGATCGAACTGAACCTGGGAGAAAAGTGTAAACTGGAAATCGTTATGTTTATGTTTACTTATTCTTAATGCATGCCTTTTAATTTATCATATTCTTATATTTTCTATTTTTATTCAGTGTTTTATGCTACACCATACTGCCAAAGAAAGTCCCTAGGTTATGAAATCTGTTCACTGACAATGACAATAAAACTTATTCTGTTTTTGATTCTTTGCTGTTTGTCCTTTTAAAAACATCAAACATACATGTTAATGGTCATTGGGATGTTCTAAAATTTCAAAATATCCATCCATCTATTTTCACTCCAGACACTTCCTCCAGCTCCTCTGGTGGGACCCCAAGACATTCCCAGGCCAGAGAGACATAGTCCCTCCAGCGTGTCCCGAGTCTCCCCCGGGGCCTCCTCCCGGTGGAACATCTCCCCAGGGAGGCGTCCAGGAGGCATCCTGAACAGATGCCTGAGCCTCCTCAGCTGCTCCTCTCCACGTGGAGGAGCAGTGCCTCAACTCCTCACTCCTCCTGTGTGACTGAACTCCAACATCAAAATATCATGATACTGAACAAAATCAATATTATGGGATGTTGTATCAGTATATCACCTTATACTTATTTTAAATCCAGGCTCAAAACTGTTCTGTTGAGCTGTGCATCTGACTGAAAGGTTTTTATTCTGCATTCCTCTTTTAATAATAATTTTATCATGATTATTTGCAATTATTCATGCTTAGATTTGTTGCAATGTGATTTTCATGCCTTTCTTATTCTGTAAAGCACTTTGAAATACTTTGTGCTTTACAAATAAACTTATTTTTCTGTCCTCTTCTATCAGTGTGTGGGGTCCTTCTGACTTTTCTTGTTAAATGTTATATGAACCGTGTGTCAGTATCGCCTCTAAACCCATAGGATCACAGCTGGATATAAACAGAGCCTTGTCCTTTGAATCAGTGGAAATGGGTCAAATGGCCTGTTATAGAGTCAAGGAGAGCACCTATGATTGCACACTATAACAACACTCAGACAATGATTAATGAACGCCCTGTCTGCTCCTCTCTCCATTTGTGGACAGACAATCATTATGTCTCAAGAAGCTATTTAAAGTGCTCCATTTATTGTTCAGTCTTAAATTACCATCACAAATGCTCAGTGTTTACTTTTGTTATTACTTATTCATTATATGATAAAGGAAGAGGAAATGTATGAACAAAATTGCATCATCTTAATGGGTGTCTCTCTTTCTCCAGCATTTCTTTTCTTTTGTTCAAAGTAACAAAACATGACTGTAGGTGCAGACTCGTTTGTTTCGCTGTAGTCTGTTGCTCTCCCTCACTCTCCCTTCCTCTGTGTTGTCTGAAGCGATCAGCATTACTCACTACTATGAGCCGATTACAGCTTTCACCCTCCTGGCCCAGCAAGATACTTCCTCACACGTGTACTGCAGAAATGAACCAGTGTCTGTTTGGGGAATGTCAGAAGTATTAAGAATTTCCATAAAAGTACTATATAGTGGTAGCTTGTGGTGCAGATATTTCTAATGATCCACCCACCCACTCCATATTTTATCAGTGGCCTCTCTCCACGGTTAGACTGCAGAAATAAGGCCTACTCCACAATCGAATAATAAACAAATATATTTCACTGGAAACAAGATGGCGCAGATCTTTGTAGAGATTAGTCTGATAGCTCAATAGTACTGTGACAAGAAGTCATCAAATGTAATTCAAGGAATCTTGTTTTTTGTGCACTGGTTCAGTGCAATGAAAATGAAACAATTAAAACATCTCATCTACTTAATGAACTCAAATAAAATAAAGTTAACCTTAACCTTGTGTTATATGCTATTAAAGGCTCTTACTGTGGGCCAACCAATATGTACAAGATAAAATATAGTATCTTTGCTGGTGCCCCATCTGGTCTGTGTGTATCATCCAGTGTGGTTGAATAGCTGTATGTTGGTGGTATGTCAATTGAAACAACTCTCTATAAATGGATCAAAAAGTGAGGGAATTCAACAAAAGCATGTTAGTGCATTTGAGAGTCTAGTCTAGAGTAAAATATAAGCCCTTTGTCATCATTTACTTCAGTACTTTAATATGTTTGTAAAAAAAACAAAAAAAAAAAAAAAAAAAAAAAAGATATCTCAAAAGATAATAGAAAAACACAGCAGCACAAGAGGCAAATGCTGATGTTACTTCATATTCCAAATGTGTGGTAAGTAAGCAAGAAAGCAATGTATAATATATGGGTCAATGTGTCTCCTCCGAGCACCATGCAATGAAGATACAAACTGTGGGTGGAGCAGGGAATGAAATAATAACAGGCCAACATCTCATCTTCTACAGTAATCCTATTCAAAAGCATTACAGGCTAGTTCTTGGAAATAAGACAACACAATCAAAACCAAGAGGCTAAAAACACAGCCATTAACTGAGGCTGGTCAACAAACACACAAAAATCTGTTTGCTACATGGTGACACCTACCTATGTTTTGATGACGGTCTTCAGTCTTTCCAGCAGCTCCCCTAATGCCATGTCCTGCGTCTTCATCCACAGGATCATCCTCCAGAGGGACAGCGGCAGTCCAGCTGTCCAGGCAATACGCGTTTTCCTGGGAAGAAGAGACAGCTTGCCTGGCTTGATCCTTGGATTGCCCTTATGAAGACAAGAGAAGACAGGGGATGCAACAAGGGGGCAGTAGAATTGTGGCTAAAGGCTAAAGAAATCTTGCAGAAAGGGGGGTGTGTGACAGCTCTGCACTGCTTGTCGAGATATAGGTGCTTTGGAGGATGCTGCAAAGACTAGTGTTGTTGAAATAGCAGGAGGCTTACTGGATGGATCCGGGTAGACGGAGGGTAGGGAGATGGAGATGCCGATGGTGGAGGAGGAAGTGGAGCAGGAAGCAGGCTTATTCACACATGCATGCCCCTGTCTCAGCCCGCTCAGCTGTTTGTTGCTGCTGCTGATGATGATGATGCTGCAGTCCTGGCACACACAGAGGGGAGGGGAAATGAAGGTCAGCTCTGCAGTCCTGTCTCAAATAATAAATCCTCTAGTGACACCCAGTGGACATTAAAGGTATAACATTGATAACGTGTCATGCTGAAATGCATCATTTTAAAAGTATTTTACTTTATCTTTCATCTTACTGTAAAGGGTAGGAGAATATTATATAATTGCAAAAAAAAAAAACAATCAATGTGTGGTATTTTTTATCACCGTACCTCAATAGGATAGAGAGGAATGCATGATTGAAGAGTATACTTTTAATAACCAGCACATTTGAGGAACACTAAAACCTCAAACTCAAACATCTAAAGCTGTTTAACTTCAATATAGGTGCGGTCTGATTATCCAAATTAAACAAAACATGCATAATGGACTTACCGCTACCACGTGGTTGGCTGCCATGATCAAATGGGAGTTCAACATGTAATTAAATGTCTATATTGTGAATACCGCATTAGATGCCTGGTTAACACAGAGACTGAGCCTTCCCTGTGTGCTCAGTGCAGGGGACTGCTGGGAACAGAGCCTCTCACCTGTGGACAGTGTGTTACACATGAGAATGTCTCCACAGGGCCGTGCAGATGTCAGCTCACTGCTGATCACTGCTCCCCCAGGGGGGTCCTCACCTCATTTTTGTCTTCTTTTATGTCATTTATTAAAACTCTGAAAAACACCTGATTACACACATGTGTTTAAATATAAACAGGGCTGAGCAGCTTGCACCAGAAGAACCAGACACCTAACCATGTTTAGTCTTCTTTATTACAAAGCAGAATGACAATACAATGCTTTGCCCTTATTTGCTACAGACAGGCTGACAAAGGTCAACAAATAAACCTCTTTTAAAATCTTTTATATCGAAAAGAAGAAAATCTCCTGTTTTAGTAGTTAGTATACAGACACTGCTGTATATGAACGTGTATGATATGACACAGATCTTGACATTTCCAACTTTTGCCAAGCTCAGCATTGACAAGATGAGCACCTGCTGTTGTGCCAAAGGACTTTAGAAAAGCAGAGTGACATTCTCTTTAGCAGAAAAGGCTGGTGCAATAGAAACCACGGAGGCTGACACTCAAAAAACAGTTCAATCCCACAAAGTAATTTGGTCACTTTTTCTCACCTACTATAATCTTTAAAATAATAAATATATTGTGAGGAAGAGTGAAATTAAAAACATAAAACTTGAGGAGAAACCAATCCTATCTGTTGTAAAAGTGCAGTGTGTATAATCTAGTGATACATTTCTATTCTTATTTTTGGGTTAAACACATTCCAACACAGCTAAAAATAGTACCTTTTCTCTATACAAAAATAGCAAAATTAAATATTCACATTAAAATAACACAATAACACAAAAATCTAGATGTAGTGGAAAAAATCTGCATGGGACACTACCAAAAATAAAATAAATTATTGTATGGCAAACAGCACAGTGACATTTGCAAGCACTTAGGCTTTTTTCTGTTAGCCTATGGAGGTCAGAATTTGATCCCAAAACAAAGAAACTTAATACATTAATCCAGACCTCTTTTCACTGACATTCAAAAATACATCAGTAGTTTGTTTATGAAAGATATGCTTTGGGACAAATAGAACTGTAATTATAAAAGGTGTATCCATTTATAAGCTACATTCTTCAAAGTGACGGACACAATGGGACAGTTCAACATTCAGTCGATTTGATTGTGACATCGCCTTTTCAAGTCTCTGTCTTACACCCGCCAACTACACCCCTTTTCACCAAATATATTATATAAAATTTAAGTTACATCCAAACATCAACAGTGACTGCCATTGATAAACAGTACAAGACAACTCATTTAAAAAACACAACAGAGGGAGGAACCTTAATATGACCAATATGATAACAGCATTCACACAGACTTTTGCATAACCTAGAAAAAAGCGTGGCTGCAACACACACACACCAAACAATGCCACAATGGGAGAAGAGCAACCCATTTAGTGACTTCTGCAACAAAGAGCCCCAATGGTAGAGCACCATTTGGGTAACCTCCAATTTGTTATTCACAAAGCTGCAGTTGCTCCACATGACCACGTGATGGCAGGAGTGGATACAGCATGGATATGGGTGAAATGAAATGGGAAGGGAAATACTTGAGAGAAGTTTGGATTAACAATAACATGCAGCCAAAATTTAGCATGCTACACTGGGCTGATTAGCAAACGAGTAATCACGATAAACTAGATGGAAATTGACACACAGTACCAATAGATATGGAAGGTATATCTGAACCATATTGGGGAGGTATAAACGATTTACTACTGTATGTATGAATGAATTAAGGCAGGGTGGCTAGAATACTGCACGTCCCTCTAGAAAACACCCCCATTACATTTCTTTCTCCAGCTGAAAGTGTGTTTTGTGTCTAAGGCTTTGTATGTTTCCAACGGTTACACCCTTCTCCTTTGGCTCCTAGCCTGCTGCTGCTGCTGCTGCTGCTGCTCTGCTGTGTGGTAACCCTGTAAGGCAAAGGTGTGTCACAAACAAAACGCCACTCTTAACAGGCAAAAGTCATTGCATGCAAAGCATCCGTTCACACGCACACACATGCACTCACCCGCAAGCACTCCTAAAGGGCTCAAACTTAAGGAACTGCCCTTAACTGGCCAGACCATGTATGTACATTCGGGGAGATAAATACAAAGGGGTGAAGGACACAGGCAATGTCTGACTGAAAAAAATATATACAAAAAGTTCATTATTTGACATGTGTAACGGGAGTGCCGGAAAATACATATAGCTCCTCCTTATTCCAGAGAGTTTATATGCAGTTCCCATATTTGTGTAAAAGATTTGATGAAAAAAGATTCGAAAAAGAAAAAAGAAATCACCAAAGTATGTGGGTATGTAGCCCAAAATGCACAGGTGAACAGAACATGAAAGATGGAAACGTTCTTTGTCCGTGAGCCGAAGAAACGTTAGTTGCAACCAACGCATTGTCCCAAAGCACACCAAAATGATTTGTTTCCAGCTTCATAACAGTGGTCTTCGACACTGGAGCATATAGTGGGCAAATCCCGCACCAGACAGGACGGAGCAAATAGGGGCCTGATGGGTGAAGAAAAACGTCTGCCCTCCCATCTCTGTTCAGGCGACGTCAGTATCTTTTGGGGAAGGGGGTCCGACAGGCGCAGCGAAGGGCCTCGGCGCTGCACTCAGGTGCAGGTGGGAGGAGTTGGCGCCGTGCTCTGTAGGATCGCCGCGACGACCGTGCGAGGTCAACCGGCCACAACACCCCCGCCACCATTTTGCATTACCCTAAAAATCAAAAAAGAAAAAATCTAGTATTATAGTGAAAACAAACAACAGCTGCGAGGCCCATGGGCCATTCAAGATAATATTCAGAAGGTGGGTTCTAAAGGCTGTATCAACATATTAATAGTGTGTAAGTACGTAAAAATTCAAGACCAAGCCCTCTAAATATTTTAAAAGTCCCAACAAAAATAGACTCAGTGAATTTATGTTTAAGGACATGCACAGGGAATTGGAGAAGCAAAAGCCTGTGTTATTTCACCTGCCAACAACTAGAGGGCACTAAGTGGCAGCAGTTGTTTGAGGTGTTGAGGTTATTAGTACACACAACCGCAAGACTCAAGTTCTTTTGTTTGAAATAAGGCCAGGCTTGTCAGAATGCACGGTTTAACAGGGATTTGTTGTTTTTTTTTTTTTTCGCAGAGAGAGTATAGGGTTATGCATTTGCCAAGGACGATT
>JAIEZT010000242.1:0-75607 GCA_019594935.1 Periophthalmus modestus
CTTATTTTTTCTGGTCACCTCGATGGGGGTTGAGTGAGATACTAGCCACAGCTGTCATGGGGCAGACCACAGGAGCAGGATGTCATCTGCCCTTTGACAACACCAAAAAACTATCAACAGACACTGATTCATGCAGAAGGACCAAACAATGCACGGGTTCGAGTGTGAGAGCGAACATCCACCACGAACAATGCGTGACAAGAGACCTGGGTAGGAGCCAGACTGGACGAGAGGAGCAGGACACAGACACTTGAGAGGATATTTGAGCGTTTTTGTAAGATGGAGTTGCTCTAGGTACAACTGCTCTCTCAGCTCTGCGTTGTGATCATGGGTTGTGATTACCCAGAGTGTTAAAGGAGTAAAGAGACACAGTGACCCAGCCACAAGGGAGAACTGCTGTGTCCTAGGGACACCACAGCCAACGATACAGTGCAAGAGTTAAAACCAGCTACGAACCAAGCTCAATATCTGTTTGGTACTACGCAAAAGAAGGTACGAGGATGCTCCGGATCCATGCTGAAGAAGAGTTGCTTTGGCCAAACAAGATCTGAAAATCTGCAGTTTCCAACAAACCAATAAGAGCGATTTGAAGTTGAGTTGGCTGAGGAACCGCTTCTTTCTCTCTGAGATCCAGGATGTGGATGTGACAGACTCTGCTGTGTACTACTGTGCTCTGAGGCCCACAGTGACAGGGAAACACCAAAACTCTGAACAAAAACCTCTGGCAAAGCAAAAGACAAACAACATACTGCAGTAGCTCCACTAGAGGGAGACATCTCTGTGAAGCTTCAGACTAAACACAGACGCAGCAAAGCCAACTGTCAGTGTGAGAATCTAAGCAGACTTCAGAAAGTTCACATGAGGATCACTCAGCTGTGTTTTGGACACATGTTTCCCTTTAATGGCAGCACTGCTCCTGCTTTGTGAGTGGTAAGTCTTATTGAAACCTATTCTCACACTTTATTACATCCAACTCAACCCTTACTGAAGCACAGAGCAAGAAGCAGCAGGAATATGTTCTACCTTCTACATTCGTTTGTTTCATGTAGGATCAGATGTGAAGAGCTCACTGCTCTAAAGCCTGAGGTCTGTGCTTTCAGAAGGCTCCTCTGTGTCTCTGGGATACTCTTATTCACAAGACCAACGTTCAGTGATTATTTCTTCTAGTATCGACAATATCCAGGACAATTCTCCAGAATTCTTGATTTCACATTATGAAAATGGAATGTCCCATAACAGAGAAAGTAAAAGGACTCAAAGCTTGACAGTGGGAAAGTCAAAAGCGTCTCTCTGCTCCTTTCGTCTGCTGCAGTGGGAGACTCTGCTGTGTACTACTGGCTGTGAGGCCCACAGTGACAGGAAACCCACAGACTCTGAACAAAAACCTCTGAGCAGAAAACAGCATACTGCACATGTCGCCTAGAGGGAGACACTGTCAATTTCTGCAACTTCAGCATAGACCGCACACAATACACAAAGAAATCCCCAAAGGAGGTGTGAGAGGAGCAGACTGTAAGAGCAGGAGCACACCAGACACTTGAGAGGATTTGAGCTTTTAAGATTGAGTCTGCCCTGTGTACACTGCTCTCACTTCTGGTTGTCTCCTGTGTTCTTCCCCAGAGTGTAACAGTCCTTGTTTGCAGCAGTAAACAGAAGAACAAACTCTCCTTTTCCACTGGCAATGAGTGTTCAGTAGGTCTTAATAATAACCAGGTTCAGGGCATTAAAAATGTCATCACCCCAACGGCGCATTTAAGGGCACCTTTGGTGAAATGAACAGGCGGCATGAAACACGGAACAGACTTTGCTGTGAAAATGACATGAGAGTGGAAAAAGGTGACAGCCGCATTTCTGAACAGGTCTCTCAAAGGCAACAGCCGAAGTCACTGATTTGGCAGTAATATTCATTATTGTACCTGATAGGAAATTAGGTGATGAGTGTGTGTTAAAATGTTAAAAATAATAAATAGCATAAATACAATAAGTTCATTATTGGAAATACATAAGGTTACAAAATTGTAATCATTTCAGTGTGGGTAGTATTAAAAAAAGGTCATGTCTTTGTGAAAAGGGATGTAGGTGTCTATGTAATTTGTGTGGGCGTTCATGCATTTTAACACAGTGATGTCAACTAATGCACGGTTCATTTTGTAACCAGTAAAAACATACCTATGTCTTGAATTTGAAAAAAAATCACATTTTTTTTTTCAATAAAGAAAGTGTTCGGTTAATGTGGATATGAAACTGGGTGGATGTTCAGTACCTCCGACAAGGGTTAAAAAAAAACCTAACTGGGCTAGACTGTGGAGAGCTCTCACCACTGCAGCCCAATTTGATTCCAGGGGTTCAGGGAATCAACAGTGCTTTTATATACTTATCCCATCCCAACCCTGTGTTTTTTCACCTGGAACCTGGAAAACGCCTGGACAAATTGCTTTTCTGGTATAACTCCACACATGGCAGTGAACACTGGTTGTGCTCACTTTTACATTTATTCAATAAAGTGCCAAACACTGACATGCTAAATCAAATGAAATTGGCCCTTCTTCAGCTAATCTTGTACACTTGATTTGCATTGTTTGAACTGTGGTGCAAGACATGAACAGAGTCATTTTTATTGCCAAGAAAGGTCAGTTGGGAGAGTGTTAGCCTGATAATCTGGAAATCCCTTGAAAAGACTTATGCAACTATGCTTGATAAAGACTTGAAGGAGAACCATTGAAAACTGCATTGTCAAAGTGTAAGACCACTTTTTTTTTTTATTGATTCCTCATTAAATTCCATCTGGTCAGTGCCTGGGTAGCTCAGTTGGCAGAGCATCAGGCTTTTACTCTGAGGGGTCCAGGGATTTCAAGTCCCTGTTCAGGGTGTTATGCTCTTTAAGCAAAAGGAAAGAGAGAAAAAAGTAGGGTCTCTACTGGCCTAGTTCCATCTGTGCATTGAGGAGAATTGCCTGAGAGAATAATGGTCTAAACAGTTGAACTGATTTCTGTGTGGAGAGAGACTCCCCAGTACGTTTTAAACACATGATGTGTTTCATATTATTTCACTCGAGATTTTCTACTAATTTTTACTTAGTAGCAACTTATATTGTAAACAGTACAGTATATGGTGCATGTCCATGAATAAACTGGACATTGAGTCGTATTATGAGGGTTTGCATTTTGACTGTAGCACAGATAAGCAGAAACAGTTCTCTACAATTACCATCTTGGGAAACATGCATTGGCCGGGAATCAAACCCTGGTCACCTGCTTGGGAAGCAGCTATGCTAACCACTATACCACCAAGCGCTTTTTTCTTTCTACTAATTGTCAATATTACTTAAAGGTCAAAAACATTACGTCAAAGATTAAGTTACTAAGTGGTGATCAGGTGATTCTCACATTACGTGAGCAAGCAAAGCTTTTCACTCTGCGTGGAAAACAGGTTGAACAAATTATAGTTTTCAGTAATTTTTGAAAGTTAGGAAAGTGCTTCTGGCATAGCTCCACAGATGCAGTGAACCACTGGTTGTGCTCACTTTACTGTTCAATACACCCACAGGACAAAACCCCAAGCCCAAACAAAGCCCAACAAACACAGTAACGTGGTCTACTTCAGTGTAGTGAAGAGTGCAGTGAGCGTTACATTTGGAGCAACTAAAAACAGCCATTCCATAAGAGAATGTAGCCATATTGTCGCAAGAGCTCCACTGGACCCCTGTCCACCGTCCATCTCCATCTCAAAGCCACCAACCACTCCTTTGAAGATAAGTGACGTACAGATCTTAGCCAGAGAAAAAGAAATTGTTTGAGAGGGGAGTAAAGTAAAGAAGCAGTTTTTGCTAAAAAAGACAGTCCTTCCTTGAATAGGAATGGGGCCTTAGACATCACCTGTCCCCATATATCTAACTCCATCTCTCAGACCCAAAGCAAACCAAAGGAAACATAGAGAACAATGGAGTGAGCCTTTAGGCCCCTTAAGACTGAATGCAGTCCATTTAAGATGAAACTGTAAACAATAGCTATTTTACACCTTCGGTGTAGTTAGCTCCTCCCTGCAGATAGATGTAAGGCATTGGTCATCAGCAATTCGACCAGAACTTTATAAGCGGCTGTATAATAAGTGAAACGTCTTCACTCCTACAACTTTTTATCCAGTTTGACAGATTTGGCTTTTACTAGGTATCAGACCTGGATGACAGAAGGATTACATAGACTTGTGCGTATAAAGTAGATGTGACGACCACTACAATAAGAAACCATTAAAGTTGAGCTATTGTCCTATATGGCTTCTGCTTTTTCCTGCTGCGTTCCCAGCAAACCTGCACAGTAAAGTGGTTCCATGGTGTAATGGTTAACACTCTGGACTCTGAATCCAGCTATCTGCATTCAAATCTTGTGGGACCTTAAAAGACTTTTATAACTATGTTTAATGAAGTTTGAAAGAAAGCTTTGTAAACTGCACTGTCAAGATGCAGAACATAGTCACATGGGAGTCAGATTGGCGACCATCACACTTTTAATCTGAGGGTACAGGGTTCAAGTCCCTGTTCAAGCAATTTTCACATTATGTGAACAAAAGCTCTGTTTTCTGCATGGAAAACTGTGTGACAAATTGATTTGAAGCTTAGGAAAGAGCTGGCTCTTCTGGTATCCTCTGCTTGTGCTCACTAGTGATGGGTAAATGATACCTCAGTGTGTGTATCACACTTTTCCCCTTGTGTGTCGAGACTGTACCAAAAATCACGCTGTGTTGGAAAGTGGTTTAAAAAATGTACTGCAGCTTACACTACAAAAGAAACAACATTGTAATGAGTTTGCATAACTAAGTGCAAGATATTACTTTTCCCATGTGAACTAACAATTGGGCCCATGTTCAATAATTCTCTATGTGAAATTAGAGTGAATATTCCTGTGATGATTAATTGTGGTGTCATAATGAGTGCTTGAGGATTTTAAACATTTCATTAAGAAAATTAGTTTTTGAAGCATGTTTGGGCTCAAACGAATTTATCCTCTTGGAAACACTTTCTCCAGCTTCAGAGAAAAATTGGCTCTTTTATTATACTTACAATGCATCGATTTAGGGCCTCTTTTCTAGAAGCTTGAAGTAAAAAGGAAAGGTGTTTGATTTAGAATTATTCTTAGACCTCCATAATAATTAGTGACTAATCACAAAATACTAATCCACCAGTGTACATTCCTCGTGTATTCGGTCTTTCATGCTGAGCTCTATGATGCCGTGGAGCACTGATGATGTTCCGGTTTGCATAGGACAACTCCGCTGAGCATTGACGGACATTTCACCTGTGGTTCATAAAAATATATATAAAATATTTGTCTGCCGTGGAAATGGGAATGGAACAAATGACCTGATCAGGTGTTATGAGATCAAAATGATCCCACACGGAAATAACTTTCTCTTTCTTGGAGGGTCCATAGTGACGAACAGCGTCGTAGCAACCAAGTGTCTCACTCTGTGCGGGATCCTGATGTAGAACTGGCTCCTCAACGACACGTGACACAATGTGATACAATAATGACACAGTCACTGTGTCGGTCACGTGACTTTTCTTAAAGCGATACGCTCAGTGACACAGCTCGGCTGAGGCATCGCTTTCAGCGCATGATACGTGTATCGGTGCCTCGACTTCGTTTAGACCATCACTAGTGCTCACTTTACAGTTACTCAAAGTGCCAGAAACTGGCATGTGAAATCATATGAAATGTAAAAGGCTTGAGTGTTTTTTTTTTTTTCTATTAATTCCTTGGAATGTAAATCAGTTACGATGGTCCAGGTTTCAAAGTCCCTGTTCAGGAGATTTGGGCACAATATGTTTACCAAACAGCTTTGTGTGTTACAAACTACCAGGACAAAAGTGACCTTCCAGACAGAATTGACAGACGGCTTTGACATATTTACATAAAGGTCTAATGAAATCATAGGAATGTAATGTTTTAAACTGGCAAGTTCCCTTCTATAATAATTAGCTTCCTGTGCAACATCTGAAGAGCAAAACATTAGCAGAGGATGGCTTTTTTGGATCCATCGACCTGCTGGGTTATGGGCCCAGCACGCTCCCGCTGCGCCACTCTGCTTAGTCTGTAGCAGGTTGGGACTCAACCTACTGACATAGAGTTAGGAGGCCAGTGTCTTATATGTTTACATTTCTGGGCATAACCACAACTAGCAGACAAGACACAGATCTGTGCAGATTGCTGGTCCGTTATAAAATCTTTCGGGAATCAGATGGGACATGAACCACCCACCCCTGGTTTAGGATTACATTGCAGCACACTTTCACTGTGCTCCCGCATTACCAGACTGCTAAAAGCTACTGCAGATGAGATAAAAAATCTCTGTTTATCTGTGCATATGACTGAAAGGTTTTTATTCTGCATTCTTTTTAATTGTACTTTATGATGATTATTTATGTTTTGATTTGTGTGATTTTAATGTCTTGTTCTGTAAAAGCACTTTGAATTACTCTGTGTACCAGTTTGTACTATACAAATAAACTTGCCTTGGTGCCCGTGGTCATCGGACTCGGGGCAGTGACCCCCAAACTGGAGGAGTGGCTACAGTAGATCCCAGAAAACATCACTTTTTTTTTTATTTCATTTGGTAGGACAATGTATAATTACATTTAGGCACAATGGCAGAGATGCTTTGTACCAGATTCTACCTTTACAGCTAATTTCCATCTGTAGTCCTCAGGGCGTGGGATGGGGGGGGGGTCAACATTAATATTTACATAAACATATCAACACCACCACACACACCAATACAATTTAAACTGCAAACCTGTGCATGTAACAACTAGGGGTGTGCTAAAATATCGAAACACTGATATGTATCGATATTATTAAAATCGATACGGTATCGATTATTTGTTTCCTAGTATCGATATCGATATTCCCCCCAGATGTTACTCTTTAACGGGGTGAAGAGAAGCGAGAAGCAAGAGAAACGAAAATGTCTTCCTCCTTAGAAACATGCCTTAATAATAAAAAGCACTTCATTGTTGTTTTTTAATCTTCCATAAAGGGAAGATAAATGCCACCATTTCATGTTTTTTTTTTTTGGTTTTTTTTTTTGGTTTGTGAAAAATTGGGTTGACCATTTTAAGTAAGGTTTGAAGGCCTTTATTTTTTTCTGAATCGTGTGTCATATCGATTTGAAATATATCGAATCGTATCGTATCAAAATCGCACTGTATCGAGGTACGTATCGTATCGGCAGCTTCTTGGTGATACCCAGCCCTAGTTAACAACTAAATTGCACACATCTCAGACCAGAAAAGTGCAGTACTAGGAACAGCAAAGATACTGCACAGAACCCTCAAGCTCCCAGGCCTCTGGTAGAGGTCCTGAGCGTGGAAAAGAGGATGAGACCCCCCCCCCCCCCCCCCACAGTGAGGATGAGACTTTTTAGATATGATGTAAGATATATGGAATTATGTATTAAAGAAAAAAAAAGTAAATAAATCTACTAAAAAATTTTTTACACAAAACAAAGTGTAGTGAGTTTGAGGGTTTGAAAATAAAATATAAAAAGTAATTTAGTGGAGTTATTGAAGTTTTTTTCTTTACTACATGATTCCACAATGAATGAGTGTGTCCACAGTTGGAGAGCTTTTGACGAGTTGTGTCTGTGACAGGTCTCTGTCTGAACAGAGAGAGATACTCCACTGAATCTACACTCCTCTGGTTTACAGTTTCTGTTTGTAGGCTCGGTCTACTGAGCTACACGAAGTGTGAACTATGCCTGAGTCCTGGTTTGTTATGTTTAAATCAAATTTAGACCAAGGAGGGGTAGTAGGAGCGGGTCTTTCCTCGACCTACAAAAGGCCTTTGATACTGTCTCTCATAGTATCCTATCAAAGAAAATATCACATTTTGGACTGTCTAATCAAACAGTAAACTGGATTACATCATACCTGAGTGACAGGAAACAGTGAGTTTGAGTAAATCACACACTGTCCCCCATTATAGACTGCACCATGGGACTTCTCTATATTAGGGCTTTGCTTTTCAGTATATACATCAATGATCTCCCCCTCAGTGTGCATACAAATATCATCATATATGTGACGATACAGTCATGTTCACTCATGGGAAACCAACAGGCATAAATATTCAGATTATCCAAATATCTATATTAATGACAAAAAATAAAAATGTTAACCATTTTATTTACTTAGTGGGTTACTCTTGACTCAATTTGACCTTTAAGAATCATGTAAAAAAAACTGTGTAAGTCACTGAAATTCAATCTGTCAAATTTTTAGGTCCATACGAGGGTCTTTACAACTGAAGCATCGCACATGTATTTAAATTCTATGATTTTGTCACACTTTTGTACTGTGTACGAGCTGTTGCAGGCTTTAAAAACAACCTTAAAGCCTCTGGAATCACTGTATAAACGCAAACTAAAGATTCACGACAGAAAACCCAGACAGTGTGTGAATAATTTGGTCTGGTTGTGTATTTTGTGTATGTGAACTGAATGTTTTTTTTTTAATGGTGTATTTGAGGGGCGAGATGTGTTGTATTTGGTGTGTGTACCATATGTTTACAGGTCTTTCATCCATCTACACCAAACTGTTACTTTTACTTAACATCAGCCTGTCCAGGGACTACGGGAGGAAATTAGTATCTTTACTATAACCTGGCACCGAACATCTTTCCTGTTTTTTAGGTTAATGTGATGTTGTGCACTGTCCCTGTCCAGAAAACCAAACCAAACCATTGTATAATCGTTCAGGCCCCTAATGGATGTCCTCACATCTATTAGCATATTGACTAGCCCTGTTGTTTTCCTTGTTTAGACTGAGGCCTGAGGATGGAGTTGTAGATGGGGGACAGATGATGTCTCAGGCCCCCGTTCATGTTCAAAGGATTGTCTTTCCCCACAAAAATAGCTTCTTTACCTCCCCTCTCAAACCATTTCTTTTCTCTGGCTAAGATCAGTACTTCACTATCTTCAGAGGAGTGGTTAGTGTCTTTGAGATGGAGATGTTTGGAAGACTGGGTCCAGAGGAGCTCTCACGATGGTGTTGGTACATTTTCTCTTATGAAGTGGCTGTTTAGTTTGTCCAGTGTAACGCTCACTGCATCTTCACTTCACTGAATGGAGGGACCACATTACTTTGTTTATGTCTACCGGGGGGGCGGTTTTTTTTACGTCTTGTCTCGCGCTCACTGCACCGCCCCGCCCTCCTCACCTGGGGCGCGCGCTCGTCATCGTGCGCGCTCCACAGCTGTGACGTCTGCTCGGTGCAGTGCTGCACCGGCACGTTAGCCGCAGTTAGCTTTTGTGTTCGACCTGGTGGGACCGGCTGTCCTGTTTTTTCGCCTTTTGTTTGTTCAGGTTAGTTTTGGGGATGGTTTTGGTTCTAGGTTTATGATGTCGGCACCCGGCTTCTACGGCCCTGTACGGGGTTGGCCCGGTGCCGCATCCTTTTGTTCTGTTTGGCGCCGCCTCATCAGGTCCACCTTTCTGTTTGTTACTTTGTTTGGGCACGGGAGAGGGTTTTGGGGATTTTTTACGTAAATTAATTTAAAATAAGCTATTTAACTTTTTCGTACCCGTTTGACTCCTGTGTCCTCTTTAAATATGTTCGATCCTCCCGGGTCGTAACACTCAGTTGTCCTGTTTTTTGTCTCTCTTAGATCTATAATAATCTGAAAAGAGAAAAACGCTGAGAATGAAAATAAACTGAATAAATAATAATAATCTTGTTATTTTTAAAATTTTGGATTAGAATGGCGTTGCCATGGTAACGGTATGACGCCCTTTGAGACGTCCATCGCTCTGATGTGTCACAGTTTCAATTGTACCTTAAGGACACTTCCTCCAGAGACGTCAGTCCGCACAGATCCACAGACAGACAGCAGCACGTCTGAGCAGCTCCTACAAGTATCTACAAAATGATGCAAATATCGGTAAGTACAGTACAACACGACGCTCAGGCCTGGACTGTGGGTCCTCTGGGGTCATTTTGGTCACAGTGGGGTCTGCTCACTTACACTTAGTAAACATAGTACTTTCTATTAGTAGTGTAAAAAATTGTGTCAGATTGTACACAGAAGTCCTCCCTGTGCGCCTCACGGCCCCACGTGTCTCCAGCCTTTCCCTCTGTCATCCCACAGTGCACCTGTGTCCTGGGACAAAACTATTGTTTTCTAGCTAAAGTGGTACAGACCAGTGACTTTGGCTCATTTTTCTGGTCAGAACTGACTTGTTCCAAAGGTGGTTTACGTTACCTGTGCAAATCATTAGGTAAATCAACGTCCTGTTTGTTTCTCCACAGACCAAAGGCTTGGGTCCATTGTTTTCTATATGATTTTGTACAATCACTGCCATTTGTGTCCAAAGCAGCTTAAGTTTTAATTATGCATCAAATTCCCCCCAAAATACATTTCTTTTGTTGGCTAAA
This sequence comes from Periophthalmus modestus, assembly GCA_019594935.1. Classification (NCBI taxonomy): domain Eukaryota; kingdom Metazoa; phylum Chordata; class Actinopteri; order Gobiiformes; family Gobiidae; genus Periophthalmus; species Periophthalmus modestus. Next base: position 10,427 of record JAIEZT010000242.1, read on the forward strand.
TAGTCTGCACCTGGATTAATTTGTATTTTCACATGACTTATATAACATATATAGTTTGAACCTGAACTTAACATTGTAGGTCCCACGGACAAAATCTGAAGTTCCACCTTTAGCTTCAAATGTTTTAGTAAAGGGTTTAAAAATATTATTTTGGTGGTTTAGCAGAATAGTGTTAAAATGATATTAACAGGTGTTATATAAGGTTTCATTTTAAGAGCATTTTGGAATGCAAAATGAAGCTATTACAAACAGCTGAAATCATGAACACTCAGGGTGTGTGGATCTCCTAATTCTATGTAAATCTAATTGTTGTGTTTTTTTGTGTTTTCACAGACGACCAGAAAACGAAAAGTATTTGAGGCTTTGAAACCTGAGCCCCATCTCCAAAATGGTCCTCCACCAAACGTGTGACCCATTTCCGAGTGGGACTCCAGACTGAGCCTCAAACCATCGATGTCGTACCGACTGTGGGTTTGACACAGTTTTGGGCTGCATTACCAGTAAATGTGATCCCAACACCAGGACTTTGCTTGAGTCCAGAACAAAGACTGTGTCTAACAGCAGGCGAGTGACCCGCTGAGGATCAAGATCCGACCGGAGACCCACACCAAGTCTGGGACTGTGCCCCACCGAGAGTCTCTGCCCCAACAACAGCCACACCACAGGAGGCAGTCCCGGCCCCAAGAGGCAGTCCGGCCCCAAGAGGCAGTCCGGCCCCAGGAGGTTGCCCCGCGCCCAGAAGGCTGCAGCGCCCCAGGTGGCTGCCAGGCCACAGCAGAGAAAGGCGCCACAGCAGAAAGAGAACGTCCAGCCTACACGTATTGGGTGAGTTTATCAACACTGTGTAACTGACTATGATGATGTGTGACTAGGTGATGTGACTATGTGACTATGTGACTATGTGACTATGTGACTATGACTATGTGACTATGACTATGTGACTATGTGTCTGACAGACATATTTAACATGTGAAAATGTGATTCTCGCAGATTCCCAAATCTGGGCAACACCTGTTATGTTAATGCAACCCTCCAAGCTCTGATAACAGCTGTGCCCTTTATGAACAACGTTCAGGCTCAGAAGAGAGTCGGGGCCGACGTCCAGAGGCAGAGTTACTGAGGTAAGATGGAGTCAGGTCAAACATGTGTCAGTATTTTGAAAGGTCCTATATCACACAAAACTGACTCTGTGAGCTTTAAGCCACATTAGAATGGTGTTCCCTCTTCAAAAACACACCTGGAGTTGTATTTTGTTTCATTCACACATGAGTATTTATTATTAGTCTGTCTACATCTCCAAAGCTGAAAATGCTCTGTTTCCACCTCATGATGTCATGAAGTGGTAGTTTTCAAGTTAACAGCTCCTTTTGCCTTTTGTTCAGTAGAGAAAGGCAATTCTTGATCTGAAATGATCAACATGATTCTAGTGAAGGTTTATGGAGTTTAAAAAACACAGTGGAGCACTTCCTGTATTACCACTTAATGACATCACAAAGAGTGTTTTCAGTTTCAGTTAAATGTGCAGGATTCATGTGGTTAAAACATGTGAATGAAACAAAAGTGTGGGTATTTTTTTCTGAGGAAACATCAGAAACATTATAACATAGAGCAGAAACCAGCATAATATATTTAAACTTTAAACGATTGTGTCTGTCTCCAGGTTTCTCCAGGACATTCGAGACGCCTCAAATGCAGCAAGAAGGGACCAATCTTCAGCCTGCTCCGAGATTTAAGCAGACTGTTGCTTCACACGCCTCGGAGTTTTGAAGGAAACGAGGAGAAGGTAAGTTCCTCTGTTACATCGTGTCATATTATTAGTCTCCAATTATAACTGCCTCAAGTTCTTGTATCACAGAGCAACTTTATGCTCTTTAAAGTTTGTGCACCTGATTTTTACTGTCACCTGAAAAACTGAACTGGTTCATTTAAAACAATTTGTGAAGGTCCAAAGTTATTCCTCTCTTACCTTATGCATTCTGAGCACCTAATTACTCACCCAATGAGTTTATAAGCACTGTTCACAACTTTCAGAGGCCAGAATGTATTTTACCATCACTGGTAAAGCTAACGACAACTAGCATGCTAGACACATGCCACAACATTTTGGTAAAAGCGCCTTATATGGCTGTTTTTAAACTAATGGGATTTACTTGTTTCGTCAGGATGCACATGAGTTCATCACGGCCGTGCTGAACCAAATCCAGGACCTGGCACCTTCTCTCCAGAGCGCTGCCTCCACCCAGGCACCACCTACACCTGCCCCGTTAACCAGCACCTGAGATTTGAAATGGACAACACCAGGACCTGTAGGAGGTATGTACACAGCACACTACAATCACAAGAATGTGCAGAACAACAGTGGAAAACTATCAACACATGAATATAGTTGTTTTTATTAGAAAGTTGTCACGCTGCGATATGTTTTAAAGACATAGATGAGCACGATTGACTTTTTTGATCTTTTAACCATGTTATACATTGTTTCCCTTGTCAAACACACACTGGAGTCGTATTTTGAATTCTTGTTTAGTAAGTCCGCTCCCTCTAAGCCCCATAAAAACACATGATTTTAAAATTCTAAGTTTTGGATGCAACCATAGACTGTATTTCACTAACAAGGACCACGCCTCACAATGGTACGATAAAGATATCTACTGATGATATGAATAGATGTGGAGGCTGGTAGAGACTCAGGATGGAGGCTCTGTCTCAGCCGATACAGGACCCCCGTCTCTGTAGACGGTGAGGTGTTTGGGCTGAAAAATGAACAGGAGACACAGTGTTGCTGGGATAGGCCTGTATAAATAGGGCTTCTGGGTAATTAGAGGTGTGTTTGAGGTGAGCTGTGGTGAGAGGAGCAGGAGCAGGTTGAGGCTTGGCTGCTGCTGTCAGGCTCGTCATTTGGTCTTAAAATGTTCATAGTAACCCACTCTACATGATCCTGGAGTTTTTATTTTGCTATTTTCTCTGTAAATCAAAGTATGAACACTGATAACAGACCAACGAGGCATCTTCTTCATGAAATGTGTTTGTTTTTGCAGGTGTGGGTAAGGGCTCATCCAGGAAGGAGTCCTTTACAAATCTCTCCCTGGACCTGGTCCCTGGGTGCTCCATTGAGAACTTCTGCAGCACCATTTGGAGGTAAGCACTGAAAGGCCAGTCTCTCTGGTACCAATGTTCTCTTTGTTTCAGTATGTACCTTGTAAATAATCCCATGTTTCTCTGTGTGTGATGTAGGAGACCGAGCTGGAGTACAGCTGTGAATGTGGAGGCGCTGTGTCCAGTCTTGGAGTCAAGTTTGCCTCTTGGCCAAAGTAAGTGATGAATGAAAATGTAATAAATACAATGCAAAAAGAACATAAGTGAGTTTAGAAGAATTAAGAATTAACTTAATTATGTTCTTCTCTCTGCAGTGTCCTCATTTTACATCTAAAGAGGTTTACGTTCAGCTCCCACTACAAGCTGCAGAAGGTGGACTGTCCCATTCTCCTGAAAAGAGATCTGGAAGTTGGATGTCCTGAGGGTTTTAGGTTGTATAGGTTGATCAGCATTGTCTCTCACCTGGGAACCACAGCTTACAGTGGTAAGAGTTTTTCTTTATATTTGTATGTAAAATGTGTTAAAATTTGTATGTATGGGGAGAAAAATGTGACTTGTTATTGGGATGTGCAGCTGTCCATGACAGCTGCACTGCTGACATCGGTGAAGACTTTTACAGCCATGTCTGCTCCATTGGGCACCACAGTTTTCTAATGTGGACTTGTTTCTTTTAAGTCGTTTTAGATGAATATTACAATGTAAAATGTCCAAATTATAACATACACAGCACAATAGATCTTCTTTACAATGTTGCATATAGTTCCATTTAATTAATTCTTAACCTGCATGTGTTTTGTCAGGACACTACGTCTGTGACGGCCTGGACCCTGACGACAGCCCCGGGAAGTCCACAGATGGCTGGCTCACATACAATGACCTGTACGTGAGCCAGAGCACAGGGGAAGAGTGCTGCAAGAGGAGGGAAAGAACATCCTACATCCTCCTCTACCAACGGGCGGAGTGAGGCTTCTTCGGGAGCATATCCTTTGAGTGGATCATTTGGCCCATTTAGATGGACCAAATGATCCTGTATTTTTTGTGATTTCTTATGTGATTTTTGAACTGAATTGAAGAGCACGAGCTCGGGGCTTATACTTGGGTCATTTGAGACCTGGGTGGAAGCCTCACGGGTTTGTATGTGCACAGGTTTGTAAGGAGCTGTGCACATACATGGGCTTTTACTGTTTTCAAAAGGTGCTGCCATCACATACAAGTTTTTCTCACTCTCAGTATATGGAGAGGCCTCTTGTGAAAACTCAGAACCTCCAGAATTCACTCACTGAGCTGCAGAGGCTGCACTAGCACTGATTCATAATTGGCTGCAGGTGCTGGTGTTTAAGTAGTGACAGTTCAAATCAGAGACAGTCCTTATAGTCTCATATGAGATGCATTCTGCTTTCTGATTGGATAATCAGAAAGCAGAATGCTTTGGGGACATAGTGTTCAATTTATTATTCAGTATAAATCTGCATTATAATTGTTATCAGAAAAATCTCATATTTAAGAAATTTAAAATTAAAAAAGAAAAAAATTAGCAGTAGTTTTGTTTCCTGAGCAAACATGTCGAAGTCTTATACACACAGTTCCTTACACACATATATGTTTTGTAAAAGCTTAATCTTGCTGGCTACACAATGGAATGTGACCAGCAGATGGCGCTGTGTGTGGGAGATCACTGCTGCTTTGCTCTTTTGTTCTATAATAGGTTGACTTCATCTGTCCCGCTGCTGTTTGGGGTGTGACACTTCTTGGATGACCCTCACCTGGCTGGATGACTTCACCATACCTGCCTAAACAAAGGATTAATGAAAATAAAAAATAAATAAATAAATGATGGGTTGCCCTCTATCTCTGTGGACCTTGACTACAAAGGTTAAACTTTCCAACTTGTTCAAAATGCAGCAGCACGACATAAAAAGCATAAAATCACCCGGTGCTGGAGTGCTTTTGCTGGCTTCTGTCTAGTTTAGTTTACATGTAAAGTTCTCATATAAAGTCAAAGGGCATGGCCCCATCCTCAGATGCTTTAGTATCATCCAAATAGAGAACTTAAAGTCCCATTGCGGGACATCACATTAGAACAGGGTTTGAGAGAAGAGGCACATTCTGAGAAAAGTGCATTTATTTCAGCTGTGCATTTTTACAAATGGCAACAACTGATGACAACTTCCTGTTCAACTGTACAAAACCCCGCCCACTGTCAATCAAACGAGAAAACACAAACAATAAAACACTGTAAAACTCAAAAAACTGTCCAATCAGAGCAGAGGAACCTGCAGAGAGGACGTCCAATCAGAGCAGAGGAGCAGAGAGGACGTCCAATCAGAGCAGAGGAGCAGAGAGGACGATCCCAGGGGGGCACGAATGACCCCGGGGAACATGCTTTTCTTTTGCTGTACTAGAATAAAGTGTAATTGCACATCCACTACAGTAGGTGGCAGTGGCGCTCTCATTGTTAGAGTGTGAGTATTAGCTCTAGGCCATAGAATTAATACTGTGTTGCACACGTACACAGCAAAGAGCAGGAGATAGTGAACTGTCGGGAATGATTATTTCATATAACATGATCAGATCATATTCTGAACTTATGTTTGTCTGTGTGTGTTCTACGTGGCGTGTGTACTCTGAACTTAAGATCAGATAAACTCCTGTGTTTGTACTTTGTATTTACTTGAACCAGGTGACATCTTGCACATCTATACGTTTCTGCAGAGTGTGTAAAATTCAAGTCAGATATATGTTCTTTGTCCATTCTGAATTAGATGACCTCATATATGGATGTACATTTTTGGTCAAATCTGCCCATCTCAAGGAAATATGTGTGTACCTTTGAACCTGTTGTTGTACACTTGTCTCCACTGAACTCAGATGACGTTATGTAGGCTGTGCATTTCAAGCTAATGATTAAGCAACTTATGATGCATCTGATGGGTACTTAAACAGTCACTGTAGAGATGTAAAACTAGGAGACAGTAAAGACAGGAGACAGTCATGGGACAGTGGTCTTTGACTTCAATGACGCCTGAATAAACGACTCAATGATGAAACTGCCTGCGCCCTCCCAATTCTTGTTTTTGCCATCATTTCTCAAAGTTCACAGTTTTTGTTGAGCGGTAAGTCTTATTGAAACCTATGTTCACACTTTATTACATCCACTCAACACTTATGAAGCACAGAGCAAGAAGCAGCAGGAAATATGTTTCTAACTTCTACATTCATTTGTTTTCATGTAGGAGTCAGATGTGAAGAGCTCACTGCTCTAAAGCCTGAGGTCTGTGCTTCAGAAGGCTCCTCTGTCTCTCTGGGATACTCTTATCACCAAGAACCAACGTTCAGTGATTATTTCTTCTGGTACCGACAATGTCCAGGAAAATCTCCAGAATTCCTGATTTCACATTATGGAAATGGAATGTCAATATCAGAGAAAGTAAAAGGACTAAAGTTTGAAGTAAAAAGTCAAAACATCTCTCTGCTGCTGTCGTCTGCTGCAGTGGGAGACATTACAGAATAGATCCAGACGTCTCCTGTTGTTCAGTTATTTGTGAAGGTTCATCACAGAAAGACACTTCGAGATTATGACACTTCCATTTGTTGATTAAATCCTCAAAGCTCTCACTAAAGAGTGTATGAACCTGGAGCTTAGAGCATGTGTGAGAATCAAACACATTCACCAACCTTAAAGAGGCTCAATCATCCAGAAAACTCACAGTAACAGCTTCAAGGGTCAGGACCAGAGACTGGATCAAATATTTGAAACATCACAACAGAACAAAGGCTGTCTGCATAATTCTTCTGCTGTGATCATTTGAGTCAATGTAAGTTTCACTCCACAAAGATGTTTGTGAAGAACAAGAGGAACGTTCTCCTGAGATCAGATGTTCCTCTGAGCCTCGTGTTCTGACGTGAGCAGCAGGAGGTGGACTCCAGGAGGATGAGAGGTGTGCCACAGGGCTCTGTTCTTGGACCACTCCTTTTCACTGTTTATAGAAATGCTCCAGGGCCTCGTGTCTTTTTATCTTCACACAAACAACCACCAAGTGTGACATACTTTTATGTCTTTTTCACACGTTAGTGGCTCTGTGGACCGACCCCAGTGAGCACTAGATTTAGTTCTGTTTTACTTTTGGGTCGGTCTTGTTCACAAACACTGTGCATCATTCACCCCAAACACAAACCTGTGATCAATTCATTCATTCGTTTTATCCAGGATGTGGATGTGAATCCAAGTTATAACATAATGATCCACAGATGTCATGTACTTTTATAGTAGACACAAGTACAATATGTCATCTTTAACTTAAAACTCTGCAACAAACCCCACAGACTGTACCATCTGTGAAAAGGTGAAACATGAAGAACCTCCAACAATGAGATATGCTCCCACAGAACAGAAAACATATTCTCCAGACTCTCCATCAGCTGCAGCCTCTGCTCTGTCATAATAAATATTACACCAAATCCTGTCCTTTAGTCCGTCTGCAGTGGAGCAGGACACAGGCTCCATCAGCAGAACCTCTGCAAATGAACCATGTGGAGGATTTAAACTTCACTAGAGTTCAATTGGGTCAATCAGTTTTCTTATAATTCAGCCATAAAATAACTTTTTCCTCATAATTTTGGTTTCAACCTGACTTCAGACTAAGGGTTAATGCAAAATTTAGTTTTAATTTATAAACAGAAGTTTCTTAGTGTTCTCCTCTCTCCTGCAGGTGGCGCTGCTCTTGTGTAGACTCTGTATTTCTGAGCTCACCTGTTTCACAAACATGTGTCTGTCAGACTGGGACCAAAACTGGTTTAAAGAGACACATCCCTTGTCTCTGAACATAAACCTCCACACGTCCACCAGGGGGAGACACTGAGTGAGACTGTGACTGTGCTGACAAACGTCTTCCATCTTCAGGTCTGTGAGGATCCAAGTGCAAAGTCCTCAGATCCATGGAGCGTCTCAGAGCCATGTCCCTCTGTCCTCTGCTGCTCGTCTCCATTCTAACAGGTCTCATTCTTTTCTCATCATTTCTACAGCTGCGATGAACAAACTAACTTATTTTTGAACTACACAACTACACGCTTTACTGTAAATGTGGAGGTGACTTATGTCTTCTGCACAGAACTTAATATTCCTGTGTCTCTATTGGGTCTTATTAAGAAAACAGCTGACCCGGGAAAGTGTTTCATTATTATGTTAGTTTCGCAGTTCAAAATGTTTTTATTAAAGTTGAATTTCCTAGAACATGTTTGAAATGTTTACAGTGAGCTAAATATTAAATAGAGTAGATGTGTATCTCCATGTTAGTTCCTCATTGAGCCCTGTGTGTTTCAGGTGTGAGCGGTGATGTCCTCTCTCCTCTCAGCCTGGAGCAGTCTGTCTCAGAAGGCTTCATGGTGTCTGTGTCCTATCAAACCTCAGCACCTACAGCAGCAGGAGATGATTTCTTCTTTTATCGTCAGAATCCTGGAGACACTCCTCAGTTCCTCTTCTATGTCTCTGGAATGAACTCTTCGAGGCCGGACGCATCTGTTCAATCAGACACACGACTCGACTCTCGGCTAAACTCTCGGACAGCAGACGTGGAGTGGAGCTGCTCCTGTCGTCTGCTGCAGTGGGAGACTCTGCTGTGTACTACTGTGCTGTGAGGCCCACAGTGACAGGAAACCCACAGACTCTGAACAAAAACCTCTGAGAGAAAACAGCAGTACTGCACATGTCCACTAGAGGAAACACTGTCTAATTCTGAACTTCAGCCTAGACCGCACACAATCATAAAAGCATCAAGAGGTGTGAGAGGAGCCAGACTGTAAGAGAGGAGCAGACACAGACACTTGAGAGGATTTGAGCTTTTAAGATGGAGTCTGCCCTGTGTACACTGCTCTCAGCTCTGGTTGTGCTCCTGTGTTCTTCCCCAGAGTGTAAAGGAGAAGACACAGTGACCCAGCCACAAGAGACTCTGTCCCTCAGGGACACACAGCCACAATACAGTGTACTTTTCAGAGTAGCTACTCTGGTGCAACACTGTTCTGGTACAAGCAAGAAGGACGAGGAGCTCCTAAATATCTGCTGAAGAAAACTAAATCATCATTAACATGGTCCAAGACAATCAAATCTAAAGAGTTTCATGAAGAGCAATTTGAAGTTGAGGCTGAGGAGAACTCTTTCTCTCTGAAGATCCAGGATGTGGATGTGACAGACTCTGCTGTGTACTACTGTGCTCTGCAGCCCACAGTGACAGGAAACACCAAAACTCTGAACAAAAACCTCTGGAGCAAAGACAACACAATACTGCAGTAGCTCCACTAGAGGGAGACACTCTCTGTGAAGCTTCAGACTAAACACAGACGCAGCAAAGTCAACTGTCAGTGTGAGAATCTAAGCAGACTTCAGAAATTATTTCTATGACACAACATGCTTCAAGCGGACAGAGCCCCATGAACACACACTCTCACTTTTCCTATACGCCGTGGTATTTTCTTTTACCTGTGTCTAAAGACTGATATGTGAGACTGTACGAGCTGATGACAACAGAGAAACAGAGAAAATGACACAGACACAGACTCAGACTCACCTGTGCAGACAGAGGCAGGAGGAGACTGTCGCTGATATTAAGTTGATCCAAACCTTGTCAGATGAAGGTGTCATAAAGCAGTTCTGTGGCTCCCATTCATACAAATATACATGATCTTAATGATCTTAATTTTTTTCCCAGTTTCAATCATTTTTACTGTCACAGCAGACTGCACAGGTCGGCCCGAGGTCGGCTGTGTTCACACTCTCCCCGCTCCAGACTGTGAGTGGATCCGCTCCAAAAGCTCCTGTTTGAAGCGCTCTTGGACCCGGTCGTTTACTGTGGTCCAGAGTGAGACTGTGTGACTGCTCTTTTCTGTCCACCTAATAGTGGCAGTGTGAAAACGACCTAAAACAGCCTTTCACTGGGGCTGTTTTTGCTCCAGGTTTTAATGGTGGAAGTAAAAATAACACCAAAGTCTGTAAAATACAAATAAGACTAATCTGATCTAAACAAAAGTGAAGAAGTGAAAGCTCGTACTGCACATGGCACTAAACACAGCAGATAAATGAGCACGTGGTGGATTATTGGGCTCCTGTCAGTCACACACACAGAGTATCTCTAGTGAAACCTCTGGTGTGGGCTCTCAGGACAGAAGTGCTTCTGACTTCATCCACATGTAATGTGACTATTTTCAGTCAGAATCAGACCCAGACTTGACACCACACACACACAGGCTCTGAATATATCAGCTTTATGGGAACATTTAACAGTGTAAATCTGGAGATACTTTGTCACTATTTCAGGCTGTTCACTTTGTTGAGCCCAATATTTTCTTAAACATCTGTACATCACCTCCACATTTAAATCTCTCATTATATATACAGCTTATGTGTAAAACAAACTTATCTAACAAGAATCTGCAACTGTGAGACTTGTGCAGTGAAGTGTGGGAGGAGCATATCCTCCAAAAAGGGCAGTGAGACTGAAGCAAGAAAGAAGCACAGAAGCAAAGAGTGTCACCAACTAAAGAAACACACTTCTGAGGACTTTTTAAGATGGAGTCTGCCCTGTGTACACTGCTCTCAGCTCTGGTTGTGCTCCTGTGTTCTTCCCCAGAGTGTAAAGGAGAAGACACAGTGACCCAGCCACAAGGAGACTCTGTCCCTCAGGGACACACAGCCACAATACAGTGCACTTTTTAAAAACACTTCTACCACTGCATATCTGTTCTGGTACAAGCAAGAAGAACGAGGAGCTCCCAAATACATGATGAAGAAAACTAGATCATCGTCGAAATGGCTGGAGACATTCAAGTCTCCAGAGTTTGATCAAAAGCGATTTGAAGTTGAGGCTGAGGAGAACTCTTTCTCTCTGAAGATCCAGGATGTGGATGTGACAGACTCTGCTGTGTACTACTGTGCTCTGAGGCCCACAGTGACAGGAAACACCAAAACTCTGAACAAAAACCTCTGAGAGAAAAGAGCAGTACTCCACACATCCACTAGAGGGAGACACGTTCTGAGGCTTCACTACCAAAGCTTCCTGTGGTAGAACCTGCTTCTTCTCACTGCTCCAGATCTAAACTCCAGTCTGTGCTCTGCTGCTCTCACAGCCCTTTAGATCTGTGAGTTTTAAACAGTAACACTGTATTTTAAATGTATGTTGTGTCTGTAAAGGTCTGTGCAGGATGTGAACCCACTGCAGCAGCTTCACATTTTGTCGTAATGTGGGGTGTGAGGCGGACCAAAGATGCGGGACTCGGGGCAAGTTTAGGGGTGTTTATTGACAGGACACAAGACAACACAGGTGACGGGAGGACATACGAGGAGCTGGGTGCAGGTCAGGGTCCAGAGGTGCAGGGAAGACACGAGACGGGAAACACAGCCGGTACCGGGAGACAGGGTCGGAGAACACAGGCAGGACACGGGTAGGACACCAGGCAGGACAACAAGCAGACGAACATGGGCAGGAAGCACAGCAGAGACACGGTGATGATCAGCACGCAGACAAACAGTGATGCAAACAGGGTGACGATCAGACGACCTGGCAGAGAGAGCTGGGTCCTGGCTCCTTTTAACAACCTGCAGCTGTGTCGATTGCCCTGATGGGCTGCAGGTGTGTATGGGAGGAGCCAGGGCTCCACCCAGCTCTGGAGTCAAGCAGGTGAGGGAGGGGGAGAGACACAGGAGGCAGGAGCAAGCAGAGATCATGACACATTTCCATTAAACTGGACCTTTCTTCACAGAGAAAAGCAGATTTAATGATGCACTTATAAAGTCCTATAATGTAAATGTGTATTTTTAATGTGTGTTCACCAGGGACGGCACATGGAAAGTAGCCAAATCTGGTCCAAATCATATTTTCTTTTGTAACATTAATGAATTTGTACATGTTCCCTGACAAATAAAGAATAAGCAAAGAAAGAGTCAGTTTTAATTGAAACAGAGGTCCACATGTTTCAGCCCAGAAACAAGAACAAGTCCAACAGGAGGGTCAGGAGCACAGAGGTCAGTCATTACAGGGGCACTGATCTTCAGAGAAATAAGTGAACAAGCCCCAGCAGCCAGACTGAGACACATCTACACTTTAAACAGTTAAACATTTATGTTCATGTTGCCACAAAACTGTGCATGTGCAATTGTAAACCGTAAACAAAAAAGTAGCTGAAAATGTAAATGTGCAGCATGGATGTAAAGTCTAAGAAGAGACGAGGAGAGGACACTGCTGTGAAAAAGTATTTCCTGATTTCTTACTTTTTTCATGTGTGTCACACTGAACTGTTTCAGCTCATCAAACACATTTAAATATTAAACAAAGATAACTCAAGTAAAAATAGCATGTACTTTTTCTGTGACTATTTTTATTTAATAAGAGAAAAATTCTTTCCAAACCTACATGATCCTGTGTCATAAAGTAACTGCCCTCCCCCTCGTTAAATGATGAGGTAACAGTGTTTAACATATTATTGTGGTGGAGTTCAGTTTCAGGCTGCTTTGTTGCTTCAGGACCTGGACGACTTGCTGTGATTGAAGGAAACATGAACTCTGCTCTCTACCAACAAATCCTGAAGGAGAATGTCTGGTCGTCAGTTTGTGACCTGAAGCTGAAGTGCAGTTGGGTTCTGCAGCAGGACAATGATCCAAAGCACCAGCAAGTTGTCGTAACGGGCCAGACAGAGGGGACCAAGAATGCAGAACTCCAGAAGTCTTTACAGTGTTTATTTACAAACAGGTGGCAAAGGTAAGTACAGTTCAATGATACAGACGGTGCTCGGGGGTGCGTGGGTGTGCTTTCCAATCCAATACGAGACACACAAGTGCAGGAGCCAATATACGTGAAACCAACCAGTGCGAGAGTGCAGGAGTGCAGGTGCGGGTCTCCGGAGCGGATCCAAGGCGGAGTCTGAGCAGAGCAGAAACAGGGTGAGTACAAATACAAAAATAGCGAGTACTAACTGGTAAGTAGCAGAATTCACGTTTGCACGCGGACGTTCTCCCCCCGAATGGAAACTTCCAGCCCTCTTTATCCTCCACGGCAGGTGTAGGTAATCAGGAGATGAGGTGCAGGTGCGTGAGGAGGAGGCTGGAAGCTCCACCCACCTCCGGAGGCAGCAGGTGAGGGAGGGGGAGAGCGACACAGGAGGACAACAGGCAGGGATCGTGACACAAGTCCACTTCTGAATGGAATAAAAAAACAAAATGAGGGTTTTTGGAGTGGCCTAGTCAAAGTCCAGACCTAAACCCAATAGAGATGCTGTGACCTGACCTTAAAAAGGTGGTTCATGCTCAGAAACCCTCCAATGTGGCTGATTTAAAACAATTCTGCAAAAAATAGTGGGCCAAAATTCCTCCACAGCGAGGTGAAGGACTTATTGCCAGTTATTGCAAATGCTTGACTGCAGTTGTTGTTGGTAATGGTGGTTCAACCATTTTTTAGGTTTAGGGGCAATTACTTTTTCACATGGGCCATGTAGGTTCAGATTACTTCTTTTTCCTTAATAAATAGATAGAAAATGATGTGAAAAGAATGATTATTTTCATATCAGCAGTTTAAAAAAGCATTCTCGAACAGAAAGCACTTTCCACTTTGTCATATCATCATGTGGTAATACAGGAAGCGCTCCACGGTGTTTTTAAACTCCATACACCTTCACTAGATTCATTTGGATGATTCTAGTGGATGATTATCCAGTGTGGGCTTGCTCACTGTGGGGCAGTGAGCAAGCCCACACCAGCCCAGGGAGAGGCGGCGAGCTGGTGTGGGCTTGGTTATTGGGAAGAGTGGCCTCCCTGGTCTGAACCCGAGTGGTGTTTTATTAATGGACTTCTGTGCTAGTCACAGTTTGTCCGTAACAAACACCATGTTTGATAATAAGGGTGTCCATCAGTGCACATGGCAGCAGGACACCCTGGGTCGGAGGTCGATGATCGACTTTGTTGTCATGCCATCTGACCTCCAGCCGCATGTCTTGGACACTAAGGTGAGAGAGAGGGGGCAGAAGTGTCAATCGATCACCACCTGGTCGTGTGAGTTGGATCCGCTGGTGGAGGAGGGAGCCATACAGACCTGGCAGGCCCAAGTGTATTGTGAGGGTCTGTTGGAAATGTCTAGTGGAGCCCTCTGTCAGGGGGTCTTCAACTCACACCTCCGGGAGAGCTTCTCTCTGATCCTGGGAAAGGCTGGGGAGATGGACTGCAAGTGTGCCATGTTCTCCACCTCTATTGTCGATGCGGCTGATAGTAGCTGTGGTCGTAAGGTCTGTGGTGCTTATCGTGGTGGCAACCCCTGAACCCGGTGGTGGACACAGGAAGTAAAGGATGCTGTGCTAAAAAAGGAGTCCTATCGAGCCTTGTTGCCTCATGGGACTCCTGAGGCAGCTGACGAGTACCGGTGGACCAAGCGTGCCGCGACTTGTGCGGTCGCAGAGGCAAAATCTTGAGATTGGGAGCAATGTTCCCTCTAATTTTTTATGTATCTGAGCAAACACACAAACTCCCTGAGCGCTCTCTTGACCACTGTGAGCACCATCAGACGTGCACACTGTGAACACGCGAGCATTACATCCAAACAACTTACAAGATCTATTAAAAGAATCAAATTACAACAGTAATTACTGTCAAATTACTTTTAATACGAGATTTTGTATTATTACAATGAAATAGACAACGGTCCTGTCCATAACTACTCTCTATTAGGAGACTCCAACTGTTCTTCTGGGAGAATCCTACTGTGGTTTAAATGAGAGAAATCCTGCTGCTGTGGTCTGAAAGAGTCCTGCTCCTGTAACTCTGTCTGTAAAATATACAATTTGACAGTTTTTATTAGCATTTGTACAGCTCAAACAAGACACAATATTTAATGACCAATATTTAATTGCTCTGGAGGAATTGAGACATGCACATCTTTAAAAGAAAGTTTTGTTCACATTATATAATCTTCACATTCTGCACAATGGCATGTGCTGTAGCACCAACGTGATACACTGAAAATTACATCAACTTTGTAAAATATATGATTATAGTTTTAATTAGCATTTCTACTACTCAAAGTAAAAGCATTTAATGGTTATTATCCTTAATAAATTAAATTTAATAATAGCTCAACACTAGAATAATCACAAACTGAGGATTTAAATGTCACCTTATTTTTCCCGTCTGTCCTTCTCACTTCTGCAGTAGTTTTTCGCCTTATCCAAGTTGATGAACCGCATTTCTTTTTTATTCTGGCTTGGTCAGTGCCACTGCCCGTTCGCTTCGACATTATTCTGAAGGGAGCAGCGCCTTGCCTCATTCGTGCTGTGTATTCGTCCTGTCGTCGCCGATAGACTCGCGGTTGTGGACTTTCCATTATCGTAACTCTGCAACCAACTGCGCTTCGTGTAAATTCAAACGGCGTCTTAAAGCAGAGACATGGGGCTCTTTAGATATTTTACTGTCATAACGATAATCTGCCTCTGTCCCTCGAAGATGACGAATAAGAGCGAAGGAGCCGCGGGGATTTTCCCACTCTCTTAGTCAATGTGTCAAAGAAAAAACACGGATGGACATGTAAAATAGAGGTAGTTGTGTGAAAATATGCAGTATATTCTGATACTTTAACATGATTTTTATGGATAAAAAATAATAAAAGTCCAGGTGAGTTGTACTGGTCTGTAGTGAGCTCAGTCCTTCACCTGAGTCATTTTGCAACATAAACACAGGTGGCCAACAGTATCAATGACGTTAGTGAGCTACGTGAACACGTGATACGTACGTGAATCATCATTGTCTGACCACCAGTAACACGTCACTCTCTGTCAATGTGGAAAATGGTACAAAATAAATGATGCGTTTATTTTATTAAGGATTGATTTTATTTTTTGTGCGCAGCGCAGATTTTCTGTGCGCGGAGACAGTGGAAGTAGTGCGCAATTGCGCACGCGCGCAGCTTAGAGGGAACAGTGATTGGGAGGAGTTTGGGGAGGTCATGGAGGAGGACTATCGGTTGGCCTCAAAGAGATTCTGGGAAACCGTGCGTCGCCTGAGGATGGGGAAGCAGTGCTTCACCAACACTGTTTACAGTGCAGGTGGAGAGCTGCTGACCTCGACTGGGGATGTTGTCGGGTGGTGGAAGGAATATTTTGAGGATCTCCTCAATCCCACCATCACGTCTTCCGAGGAGGAAGCAGAGACTGGAGACCCAGAGGCAGACTCGTCCATCACCCTGGCTGAAGTCCTCCTTGGTGGCAAGGTTCCGAGGGTGGACAAGATCGGCCGTGTCCCTCGTGGTGTCCTTTGGGTGCTGCTCCGAGAGTAAGAGTTCTGTGCAGTGATCTGCAGTGAGGTTCATGGCTGGTGAGGCACTGATGTCGTCACAGTCAGATTTACAAACATATAAACCAGGTGTCGGCGAGTAAATCTGACCCCGGGCCAATTTTTCTCCCATTGAAATAAAAGTTCTGAAGTCCATATTAAATAGCTCTAATAGTATGAAATAAAAAGCTGGTTTTATATATTTTTTTTTATCCTTATTCTGTTTCCTCAATTTTCAATGGATTGAAGTCATACAATTTTACCTATCTTACCATTTTGTACGTCTCTGTTTGAAAAGAGCGAGTCTTTCATCCTGTCATCTGGAACAAACCATTTAGTGCCACCAGTGCCCCCTACCATGAGGCCAGGTAACTGCGTGCCTCACCTGGCGCCTTTTCACAGCCTTAAAGCAGCAGCGTCACTGCTGAGCTACAGCACAGTCAGTCCATGTGAGGCACGAACGGCCTGTGCCTCAGCGCACGTCTCTTCAGGATTTCAACGGTAAGAGTAAAAATTCAGCAATTATGGGCAAAAAAAAAAGAATTAAATTGCAAAGTTAAGTAGAAAATAACTTTACAGTACAAATTATTTGATAAATATAACCATTTCATTTATTTTTTCTCTGTGATGACTCACCTGACGCACGTCACTGGTTCCGGGGCCCTTTGCTAAGAGCTGTCTGGTCCCTGTATGACCGGAGCAGGAGCTGTGTTCACATTGCTGGCAGTAAATCAGACCTGTTCCGGTGCATGTTGGACTCCACAGGTCTGCCCTTTGTTACCAGTTCTGTTCATTGTATTTATGGACTGAATTTCAGAAACAGCAGACAAATATTAGATCAGCAGCAATGACCACATGCAGACAGGACTTTCTCCACATGTTGCTCCTCCTTCACTTTTCCCTCTGTGTTTGTGATCTTGGGCTCTGTGTTGTAATGTACGGATCACTCTGAGTTTGTTCTGCAGTGGATGGTGTGAATCAAACAGCAGGTATTGGTCTGTGTGTGTGGGCTTCCTGAAGACTTCTACCTGGAGACGTTGGTCCTCTCCTATTGTTACTGCACAGTCTAAGAAGGCCAGTTTGTTCTCTTTGGCTTCTTCCTGTGAACTTGATGTTAGGATTCACAGCATTAATATGTGCAGTATAGGGCTCCAGATCTTGAATTTTGATTTTAGTCCAGTTATCATTCATGTGATGGAAATTTAGGTTTATTCATGCTGTGTCTTTAAAAGCATTTGATCTGTGTCAGTGCCAGACCCAGACGAGACATTAACATGTGTGAAGCTCTGTCTCCATCCCTCATGAAACTCGTTGTTGTTCTACCTGTCTAAGTGTAAACGTTCATTATCATATGGGTGTGAAACAAAAGTCACTCTGCTTTGAAATGTATGTAGCTTTGTCATTCGGGTATAAAATAGTGAGAGCTCAAATGCTCGGGGACTGGAGAGGGATTTGCTCGGGGGACTTGGTGTGGAGACCGGGGGGAGACGCCGAAAGGCGGCCAGTCTGTGGCCAGGGCAGGCCTGGGCCCTGTCCTGTCTGTATCTGCTGTAACAAAACAATAACCTCTTGTCTGTATTTCAAATACTCACCGAGCTTCGCAAATGGATTACTTTTCATCGAGAATTGTAATTTTGCCACAACAATAATGGTGTCAGAAGTGGGATCCACGAGTGGTGGTCGTCCAGAACACAGTGAAGATGGAATTTTGCCTTCCTTTTGGTTTCTGTCCTGATGCATGGAGCTTTCAAAGAAGATCATGGATGGACATTGGGTTATGTCCTGGATCTCCACCGCTGGATTTGAACAAGTTTACTTGGTGAGCTTTTGCAATACAGACTGTATTTCATCTGAAAAGGAAATCTTCATCTGCAAAGACTGGTGAATCAAAGGACAATGTATTTTGGAAATGCAAAATGCTTAACTGGAATTATCTAAACATACCCAACTGCCATAGTTCTGATCCTGTACCAATTTTTGATTCATCTCACAACTTTTTCAGTCTTTTTTGGCTTTAAAATCTTACGTGTGTATCATCATGCTGCCCTAACAACGTGATGCTAATACAATCCCAACAACAATGGCCCTCCTCCACTCCTGGTTTTCTCACTTTTGAGACATAGTTGACAGACCGCTCATCCTTTTATACCACTGAAACAAAGCTATTGGAAGTTACAAATGCTAAAACATCTAAAATGGGGAGCAAAACTTCAAGAGGATCTGGACAGAAATGGATTCCAACTGAGGAGCCAAGTCAACTTGTGACATCAAAAGTAAAGAAGCTGAAAGCATGTTTTGCTGCACTTTGGGTTTTTGTATAATATCTATTGGGACCTACTTGAATTTATTCTCCAGAGTGACGTTCAGGGGTCATTACGGTGACTACCAAACAGTCATGGGTGAAATTCCCCTCTAGTTGTAACTAGCTAGTTAACAAGAAAACGACAGGATGCAGTTTCAACTGATCCACTCATTTTCTACATTTCTTTGTTTCTTTATATTTCTTTTTATTTTATGTTTTTTGCCTTACCACTGCAGTGAGTTTAATGACATGCAAGTCCTCAGAACAGTCCAACTGGTACCAAAAACCCTCCTCAATTGTGAACTCTCTACAAAACAAAATGAAGGCCTAATCAAAGCCGGTAGTGATCACAAAACTGACTCGACTGACTTGACCATCCTTGACGACTATGCGCCTGCGATTTTGTTAATAACTTTTTTTTGTTACAGGAGATACGGATGCTGCATAATTTCTCTTCTTTTTCTTTACAAGTTCCTATGAAATGAAATCACACACTAACAACACTAACAACACTAACAACTAACCAATAACAGTGTGATTCACAAAATTCTTCTTTAAAAATTACAATTTAACCAAAGTTTTCTCTTACAGCAGAGATGCCAGCTCAGAACAAAATTGACACATGTATATATATACACACACATATATAAATGTGTCAAAGGGGGGATATTACAAAATGAGTTTTAGTTTTTCAAAACTGAATTGTGATAAAAACAGGTGTTATCATTTAGTTTTCCATTAACTACAAGACCTGTAACCTGACAACGCCCTTCAAGACAAAGAACCACAGACCAACCACCACAGCTGGACCTGAACCAAAAGCTCCTTCTGAGCAGAAAGACACACGTTCTTCTTCTGGGCAGAATCAGACCTGCATCATCAAATCCATCCTTCTGTTTCAATGTCACTGGAAGAAAACTTCAGAAATGTTCAGCCATTCACTCCTTTTCATGTGACTCAAAAGCACTCGACCTGTTCCTCGTCTCCAGACACAGCCCTGAAGATCGACACATGGGCTGAAGGGCAACTCCAGAGACGAGCTGTGGCCAGAGACGCCAAGCTGCGTGCGGACGGAGAATACAGCCATGTGTGGTCAGAGGGAGGACAAAGGGACAGGGGACAGGTGATGCGAAAGATTTAACTGAACAGCGTCACCATCATGTTAAAACAGCATTCATCGTCTGACTACAAATCATAGGATAAGGACAAACTGAACTGAACACAACAATGAACTGTTGAATTTGCCTCATCTCAATCAACAAACTATGGACCTTCATTTCCATGAACTGTGTTTGGGATCCACAAGAATGAACGTTTCTGTACATGCTGTTTGTGACAATGATTGTTTATGATGTATGATTAATGAATAATCAAAAGGGAGAAGTGTGATGGAAATTTAGGTTTATTCATGCTGTGTCTTTAAAAGCATTTGATCTGTGTCAGTGCCAGACCCAGACGAGACATTAACATGTGTGAAGCTCTGTCTCCATCCCTCATGAAACTCGTTGTTGTTCTACTTGTCTAAGTGTAAAAGTTCATTATCATACGGGTGTGAAACAAAAGTCACTCTGCTTTGAAATGTATGTAGCTTTGTCATTCTGGTATAAAATAGTCAGAGCTCGGGGACTGGAGGAGACTTGCTGGGGGGACTTGGTGTGGAGACCGGGGGAGACGCTGAAAGGCGGCCAGTCTGTGGCCAGGGCAGGCCTGGGCCCTGTCCTGTCTGTATCTGCTGTAACAAACAATAAACCTCTTGTCTGTATTTCAAATACTCACCGTGCTTCGCAAATGGATTACTTTTCATCGAGAATTGTAATTTTTGCCACAACAATTCACATTAGAGGTAAGATCTTAAGCCTGAGCCCGAGCCCGACCCGAAATTCGGGTCAGGCTCGGGCCTAAAATGTCAATCATTGCTTCGGGTCGGGTCGGGCTTCTCTCTCGCTGACTTTTTTAAAATAAATATATGTTCATAAAAATGTATACTAAAACGATGTGTGGATACTAAACTAAGGAATACTTGTTTTAAAATAAATAATTTGGATAAAACAGAGACGGCGCTGTAATGTAATTGCTATTTAACTAAACAGGAGCCGCACGTGAACGCCGCCCTCTTAATAATCTTCCCTCCGCAAGTCCACATCTATTTTGACCTGGTATCCCCAATATGGAGGAGCAAGAAGTTAAGGATAAACTAAAGACAGGAGAACTGAAAAGACAAACACGCACCGGTAAGAGTGAGGTGTGGAAAAGCTTCACATTGATTGTTGAAAATGCTACAGAAACTTGCGTTGGCTTCGCTGAATGTGTCAATGTGGCGCTTTGCTTTCATACGAGAGCAAAAAGACTGGCACCTCGACGCTGAGCAGCATTTAAACAGCTGTACTGGCAAAATTGATGATCGTCAAACATCTATATTATCATTTGAAATTTCGGGTTTGCTTCGGGCTCGGGCCGGGTTGGGCTTTAATACCTGCAGGCCGGGTCGGGTCGGGCTGGATTTTTTAGGCCCGATCTTACCTCTAATTCACATATCGATACCAATGTGTGGGTGGAGTACCTGCTTGTGGATATCTTAATGGGCCTTCAATGGATCTAAGAGAGCTAAAAAAACAAGACAACATGGAATCTGAACCCAGAAGGAGAGGTGTTACCGTTCTTTACACAGCAGGTGTGTCTGAAAAACTTCAGAGGATTTTCAGACAGTATGAGATTCCTGTCTTTTTCAAACCTACAAACACGTTAAGACAAAAACTGGTTCACCCTAAGGACAAAATCCCGAACCACAAACAAAGTCATGTAGTCACTCCATTCAGTGAAGTGAAGATGCAGTGAGCGTTACACTGGAGAAACTAAACAGCTTCTCCAGAGAGTTCCTCTGGACCCCAGTCCGCCGTGCATCTACATCTCAAAGACACTAAACACTCCTTTGAAGATAGTGAAGTTCAGATCTTAGCCACAGAAAAGAAATGGTTTGAGAGGGGAGTTAAAGAAGCTTTTTTTGTCAGGAAAGAGAATCCTTCCTTAAACAGGAATGGAGCCTGAGACATAATCTCTCCCCCATCTACAACTCCATCCTCAGACCCAGAACAATGAGAACAACAGCAGGGTCGTTAAGGGCTGAATAGGGTAGCTTCAGCTGAAACTGGAGACAATAGTTGTTCACAGATTCAGTGTAGTTAGCCCCTCCCTGCAGATAGATATAAGGCAGTGGTCACCAGCAATCTGATCAGAACTGAAGAAGCGGCTTGGATGAGCAGCGAAACATTTTCACTCCTACAACGATTTGTCCAGTGACAGATTTGAACTTCGTCTTTTGTTATGGATCAGACCTGGACGACTGAGGGTTTACACAGATATCTCAAAGTTTGGTTTCTACCTGACTTCAGACTAACCGTTAATACAAAATTTAGCTTTAATTTATATATAGAAGTGTCTTAGTGTCCTCCTCTGTCCTGCAGGTGGCGCTGCTCTTGTGTAGACTCTGTATTTCTGAGCTCACCTGTTTCACAAACATGTGTCTGTCAGACTGGGACCAAAACTGGTTTAAAGAGACACATCCCTTGTCTATGAACATAAACCTCCACACGTCCACCAGGGGGAGACACTGAGTGAGACTGTGACTGTGCTGACAAACGTCTTCCATCTTCAGGTCTGTGAGGATCCAAGTGCAAAGTCCTCAGATCCATGGAGCGTCTCAGAGCCATGTCCCTCTGTCCTCTGCTGCTCGTCTCCATTCTAACAGGTCTCATTCTTTTCTCATCATTTCTACAGCTGCGATGAACAAACTAACTTATTTTTGAACTACACAACTACACGCTTTACTGTAAATGTGGAGGTGACTTATGTCTTCTGCACAGAACTTAATATTCCTGTGTCTCTATTGGGTCTTATTAAGAAAACAGCTGACCCGGGAAAGTGTTTCATTATTTTGTTAGTTTAGCTAGTTTAGTTCAAAATGTTTTTATTAAAGTTGAATTTCCTAGAACATGTTTGAAATGTTTACAGTGAGCTAAATATTAAATTGAGTGGATGTGTATCTCCATGTTAGTTCCTCATTGAGCCCTGTGTGTTTCAGGTGTGAGCGGTGATGTCCTCTCTCCTCTCAGCCTGGAGCAGTCTGTCTCAGAAGGCTTCATGGTGTCTGTGTCCTATCAAACCTCAGCACCTACAGCAGCAGGAGATGATTTCTTCTTTTATCGTCAGAATCCTGGAGACACTCCTCAGTTCCTCTTCTATGTCTCTGGAATGAACTCTTCGAGGCCGGACGCATCTGTTCGATCAGACACACGGCTCTCGGCTAAACTCTCGGACAGCAGACGTGGAGTGGAGCTGCTCCTGTCGTCTGCTGCAGTGGGAGACTCTGCTGTGTACTACTGTGCTGTGAGGCCCACAGTGACAGGAAACCCACAGACTCTGATCAAAAACAGAGAAACAGAGACAACAGCAGTACTGCACATGTCCAACAGGGGGAGTTACCGTGAGAGAAAACATTACAAACCCAGTACAATCACAAACGAGGTTTGAGGCCTGAAAGAAGAGCCAGACTGTAAGATAGCAGCAGACACAGACACTTGAGAGGATTTGAGCTTTTAAGATGGAGTCTGCCCTGTGTACACTGCTCTCAGCTCTGGTTGTGCTCCTGTGTTCTTCCCCAGAGTGTAAAGGAGAAGACACAGTGACCCAGCCACAAGGAGACTCTGTCACTCAGGGAGGAACAGCCACAATACAGTGCACTTTTCAAAGAAACAGCGGAACACACTACTATTTGTTCTGGTACAGACAGAAATATGGTGATTTTCCAAAGTACATTTTGCGGCGAGACACATATGGAACAGAAAACAATTCTCCAGAGTTCAAAAAACCCAAGTTTGATGCTCAGCTGAAGGACAACTCTGTCTCTCTGAAGATCCAGGATGTGGATGTGAGAGACTCTGCTGTGTACTACTGTGCTCTGAGGCCCACAGTGACAGGAAACACCAAAACTTTGAACAAAAACCTCTGGAGCAAAGACAACGCAATACTGCAGTAGCTCCACTAGAGGGAGACACTCTCTGTGAAGCTTCAGACTAAACACAGACGCAGCAAAGCCAACTGTCAGTGTGAGAATCTAAGCAGACTTCAGAAAGTTCACATGAGGATCACTCAGCTGTGTTTTGGACACATGTTTCCTTTAATGGCAGCACTGCTCCTGCTTTTGTTGAGTGGTAAGTCTTATTGAAACCTATGTTCACACTTTATTACATCCACTCAACACTTACTGAAGCACAGAGCAAGAAGCAGCAGGAAATATGTTCTAACTTCTACATTCATTTGTTTTCATGTAGGAGTCAGATGTGAAGAGCTCACTGCTCTAAAGCCTGAGGTCTGTGCTTCAGAAGGCTCCTCTGTGTCTCTGGGATACTCTTATGAGAGAGGAGCTTCTAGTGGTGATTATTTCTTCTGGTATCGACAATATCCAGAACAATCTCCAGAATTCTTGATTTCACATTCTGGAAAAGGAATTTCAATATCAGAGAAAGTAAAAGGACTAAAGTTTAAAGTGGAAAGTCAAAACATCTCTCTGCTCCTGTCGTCTGCTGCAGTGAGAGACTCTGCTGTGTACTACTGTGCTGTGAAGCCCACAGTGACAGGAAACCCACAGACTCTGTACAAAAACCTCTGAGAGAAAACAGCAGTACTGCACACATCCACCAGAGGGAGACACCTGCTGTAGCTATGTCTGTCTGTCTCTCCTGATACAAGGCCTCTGACATGAATGCTGTGAGACATCACAGTCACTATGTTTACATGTCCAGATCAGACTCATGTCCCAGACTACAGCAGGACAAAGAACAGGTCTGAACTGGCTCTGACGACTGTATTAATACATTTTTCTGCTTTAATTATTAACATTAACATTATTTATGTTATTACTTTCCTTCCTTTTGTCTGCCTAAACTTGTGTGATGCATTAAAAAGTGCGTTGGATGTGTGACGTCTCCATCAGACAGTCACAGCGCTACAATCATTTAAAGCTTTATTTATATATATTATATATATATATATATATATATATATATATATATATATATATATATATATATATATATATATATATATATATATATATAATTTTATAATTATTATTATTGATCATATTAATATGAAAAATTAAAACTGGAGTAGTAGTAAAGGTGGGCAGTGGCAGAGGGTGTTGCGCATCACCAGACGTTCCCAGCAGACCCTCACAATACGCTTGGGTCTGCCAGGTCTGTCTGGCTTCCTCCTCTGCCAGTGAATCCAACTCACAACCAGGTGGTGATCGGTTGACAGCTCTGGCCCTCTCTTCACCTGAGTGTCCAAGACACACACCGGGAGGTCAGATGACACGACAACAAGTTGATCATTGACCTCCGACCTATACCCATACACACTCTTCTGCTTATCCAGGGCTGGGGCAGCAGTCTAAGCAGGGACTCCCAGACTTCCCTCACTCCAGACATGTCCTCCAGCTCCTCTGGTGGACATATCAGGCCAGAGAGAGACATAGTCCCTCCAGCGTGTCCTGGGTTTTCCTCTGGGCCTCCTCCTGGTGGGACATGCCCAGAACACCACCCTAGGGAGGCGTCCAGGAGGCATCCTGAGCAGATGCTCGAGCCACCTCAGCTGGTTCCTCTTGACGTAAAGGAGCAGCGGCTCTACTCCGACCTCCTTCCGTGAGACTGAACTCCTCACTCTATCCCTAAGGGAGCGCCCAGCCACTCTGCGGAGGAAACTCATTTTGGCCAGTTGTATCTTGTCCTTTCGGTCATTACCCAGAGCTCATGACCATAGATGAGGGTAGGAACATAGACTGACCAGTAAGTCGAGAGCTTTGCCTTTCGTCTCCTTCTTTACCACAACGGTCCGATACAGCGACCGCATCACTGCAGACGCTGCACCGATCCGCCTGTCAATCTCACGCTCCATCCTTCCCTCACTTGTGAACAAGACCCTGAGATACTTGAACTCCTCCACTTGAGGCAGAGACTCACCACCCACCTGGAGAGGACAAAACCACCTCTTCCAGTTGAGGACCATGGCCTCGGATTTGGAGGAGCTGATTCTCATCCCAGCCACTTCACACTCAGCTGCAAACTGCCCCAGTGCTGCAGGTCCTGGCTCGATGAAGCCAACAGCAGAGATGAGATCCTGTGGTTGCCAAACCGGACCCCCTCCAGCCCCTAACTGTGCCTAGAAATTCTGTCCATAAATATAATGAACAGAACCGGTTACAAAGGGCAGCCCTGGCCCCAGACCAACATGCACCAGGAACAGTGTCTGACTCACTGCCGGCAATGCAAACACAGCCCTTAGCAAACCATACACGCTCATTCAGTTTATTCAGTGTTTGCCGAGCCCAAGCCCACCGCCTGTCAGACCAGGTACAGGGCAAAATTCAGCTGGACGCACAGAGCTCAGGTGCACCAGTCCGAGCTCAGCCCAGGACAGCACCACTACAGGGTGACCTCACCGTAGACCAAATGAAGTAAATTGAGTGTCAAGAAAACTCTGTTCTCAACGCGCTGTTTACCACCAAAAAGACTTCAGACAAGTATTAGACTTTTTCCTTCTCTGATCAGAGGGAAGAAGACACGGACAGTGTACCACACGGTCTCTGTCTCCAACGACTTCTTCGGCTTTCCTCTTCTCGGGGCTCTCTTTTATTCAGACTCATGACGTACTTTCCATACACATGACATACATTAATTAGACACATGATTTAACCAGTGACGTGGGGTCAGGTGAGGCAGGGGAGGCAGTGCCTCACCTGTCATCACAGAGAAAAAAAAGATGAAATAGTTATATTTATCCAATGATTTGTACTATAAAGTTACTTCTGTTTAACATTGCAATTTTATTCTTTTTTTTTTACTCAAAATCGCTGAATTTTTACGTTTGAAATCCTGAGAAGAGACGTGCGCGTGCCTCACCGCAGACTGACTATGCTGTAGCTCAGCTGCTGTTTTAACCGTTTAAGAGCTGAGCACATTATGGCGGCCGTGAATAGGCGCCAGGTGAATCGTGCTTCACCAGTCACCCTGCCTTATGTTAGGGGGCGCTCCTGAGCCCAGGGATTCTTGTAACTCCTGCAGAATAGGGGCCGCAAACTACAATTTAGAGTTAGTAAGTCAACTTTAGCAATTCACTTTTTTCTTCGTGTCTGGCCGTTAAATGGAGGAAGATACATATTAAAGCTCAAGCGGTTTTCCAAACTGGACTTTCGGTCGAAGCAGGACGGTATAATTAAAGGATCGAGACCAACGCTAAAGGAGCTAAATGGTTTGATCCAGACACAGGACTAAAGACTCGCTCTTTTCAAACAGAGACGTACAAAATGGTAAGACATTTAATGACTTCAATCCACTGAAAATTGGGGAACCAGAATAAGGATACAAAATAATACAACATTTTTCTTTCATACTATTAGATCAGTGGTTCTTAACCTGGGTTCGATTGAACCCTCGGGGTTCGGTGAGTCAGTCTCAGGGGTTCGGTGGAGGTCAAGACCCGACTCATATGATTCGTGATGAGACGCTTGTCCATCACAGGTGCAGGTTCACGCTGCTTGTTCAGTCTGTGCTGCAGAGAATTTAGTGACTCAGTATCAACAATAGACTCGAGGACTGCGAGCGTCTCCAGACGCCGTGTCCCAGTTCGACAAATGCACCTTCGCTGTGTCTATCGAAGTATCGCCCGACTTCAGTACCTCCAACAAGGTTAAGCACCACTGTATTAGAGCTATTTCATACAGACTTCAGAACTTTTATTTTGAAATTCTTTTTCATTCTGGCCCCAAGTCACTGGGAGAGAAACTGACCCGGAGCCAAATGTGACACCTGGTTTATATGTTTGTAAATCTGATTGTGACGACATCACCATCACCAGCCACGAACCTCACCGCACGTCACTGGATTTAACGCAGCATTTTTCTTAACAATAGCACTCGTATCTTTCCACAGAAACATCTCCTGACCCCCTGTTCAGGTTTTGCAGCTTTTAACCTTTCACCCCCCCATTTAGTGCTTTCCCAGGTCAGTTGTTGACTCAGTTGGTTACACAGTCTTACATTCATGAGCGTGAGACTAACTTATGACCTTACCATATTAACTACTTCCAAGTCTAACACACTTTAAACATATCATTTATTAGATGATAAAAATACAAGTATAATTTTATTCACATTGAGCAAATCAAAAGAAAACAAAGGTGAGGCAAGAAAGCAGAAAAAACAAGACAAAGCATAAGACAAAGCAGCAGAGGCGGCGTGCCCTGTGCTGCTGCTGCCACTGACCACACCTAAAAAGATGAATGGGGAGTTACCATTAGTCCTACAGCGCAATGAAACTTAACCCAACTAAGGAGGCACATATACCACTGATGGAATAGAGTGAGCACACAATCCCAGGGCCAAGAGTCCGCTTTACGCAGCTCACTCTGGAGTTTGAAACGATGAGATGTAAGATGACTCGTGTCGTCCTTGGCACATTTCCAAATACACAACAAAACTAATAGTTAGAGGACTCATGCTTAGAGTTGAAACAGGAACACAACACGGGTCAGCAGCCAGACAGACAAGACGCACGTTTAGTGAGATGTGTTAACATGAATCAATGGTGAGACTGTAAATGAAAAAAAAAAATCTGTATCTTTATGGTGCAGGAAAACACCTTATTACTTCCATTAATAATATGTTTGACCCATGTTACAAGCACCAGATGTGACATGTGCCCCTGAGGTATTAAAATGACGACTTTAATGTGAAACTTTGATACTGGTGACATTTGTGGCTGTGCTTTCAGGGTAAAGAGGCAAAGCTCTGAGTCTAATGAAGGAACCTCCACTCAGCTGTGAAGGACACTCACTGAGAGTTTAGTGGAAGTGTGGAGGAAAAAGATGGAGGAACTGGTTTGGAAAAGGGCCAGACTCTCTGCACATGTTCAGATACAGACTCAAACCCACCTGTTAATTTTCTGTGATCTAGATTGTATTTGTTACCTGTTGTATTTTAATGTTGCAAAGTGCCTTATTGTCATGAAAGGTTCTGTTAAATAAAATGAATGATTATTATAATGCACTCACTGACTTATTTATTCTGTCCACACTCGATGGGGGTGAGATACTTAGCCACAGCTGTCCTGGGGCAGACTCACAGGAGCAGGACTGTCCATCTGCCCCTTTGACCAAACACCAAACTCTCACAGACACGATTCATGCAGAGAGGACAAAACAATGCACTGGGGTCGAGTTTGAGAGTGAACACTCCAACCACTGAACCACTGCTGTGACAAGAGACCTGAGGGAGGAGCCAGACTGTAAGAGAGGAGCAGACACAGACACTTGAGAGGATTTGAGCTTTTAAGATGGAGTCTGGTCTGTGTACACTGCTCTCAGCTCTGGTTGTGCTCCTGTGTTCTTCCCCAGAGTGTAAAGGAGAAGACACAGTGACCCAGCCACAAGGAGACTCTGTCACTCAGGGACACACAGCCACAATACAGTGCACTTTTCAGACTAGCTACTCTGGTGCAACACTGTTCTGGTACAAGCAAGAAGGACGAGGAGCTCCTGAATACATGATGAAGAAAACTAGATCATCGTCGAAATGGCTGGAGACATTTCAAATCTCCAAAGTTTGATCAAAAGCGATTTGAAGTTGCAGCTGAGGAGAACTCTTTCTCTCTGAAGATCCAGGATGTGGATGTGACAGACTCTGCTGTGTACTACTGGTGCTCTGCAGCCCACAGTGACAGGAAACACCAAAACTCTGAACAAAAACCTCTGGAGCAAAGACAACACAATACTGCAGTAGCTCCACTAGAGGGAGACACTCTCTGTGAAGCTTCAGACTAAACACAGACGCAGCAAAGCCAACTGTCAGTGTGAGAATCTAAGCAGACTTCAGAAATTATTTCTATGACAAAATGCTTCAAGCGGACAGAGCCTGTGGGCTTCAGGAAATGACTCGGACAAAAGCAGAAGATCGGGAAGGCTCAGATAGTTGCATCATTTAGTTTTATTCATGCATCATGGAAGACAAGGACTGTCTCCTGTCTCCTGGTCTCCTGTTCTTACATCTCTACAATGACTCTTATATAGACCTCTTATCTGTGTTTAGCGTATGGATAACACATACAAAGGTCACTTGCTGAGTTAGCTAGGAGCTGCTGCAGCCGCACATGTTCACTGCAGCAAACAGGTATTAGCTAATCTTAAGTTCAGAGTACACATGCCACGTAGAACACACACAGACAAACATATATTCAGGTATGATCTTGACCATGTTATATGAAAAAATCATCCTAACAAGCCCCATGAACACACACTCTCACTTTTCCTATACGCCGTGGTCTTTTCTTTCACCTGTGTCTAAATACTGATATGTGAGACTGTACGAGCTGATGACAACAGAGAAACAGAGAAAACGACACAGACACAGACTCAGACTCACCTGCGCAGACAGACTCAGACTCACCTGTGCAGACAGAGGCAGGAGGAGACTGATATTAAGTTGATCCAAACTGCCTTGTCAGATGAAGGTGTCATAAAGCAGTTCTGTGGCTCCCATTCATACAAATATACATGATCTTAACGCTTTTTTGCCCAGTTTCAATCATTTTTAGTGTCA
Organism: Periophthalmus modestus; assembly: GCA_019594935.1. Classification (NCBI taxonomy): domain Eukaryota; kingdom Metazoa; phylum Chordata; class Actinopteri; order Gobiiformes; family Gobiidae; genus Periophthalmus; species Periophthalmus modestus. The sequence continues at coordinate 40,769 of JAIEZT010000242.1, forward strand.
CAGCAGACTGCACAGGTCGGCCCGAGGTCGGCTGTGTTCACACTCTCCCCGCTCCAGACTGTGAGTGGACCGCTCAAAAAGCTGTTTGTTTGAAGCGCTCTTGGACCGGTCGTTTACTGTGGGTCCAGAGTGAGACTGTGTGACTGCTCTTTTCTGTCCACCTAATAGTGGCAGTGTGAAAACGACCTAAAACAGCCTTTCACTGGGGTTGTTTTTGCTCCAGGTTTTAATGGTGGAAGTAAAAATAACACCAAAGTCTGTAAAATACAAATAAGACTAATCTGATTTGAACAAAAGTGAAGAAGTGAAAGCTCGTACTGCACATGGCACTAAACACAGCAGATAAATGAGCACGTGGTGGATTATTGGGCTCCTGTCAGTCACACACACAGAGTATCTCTAGTGAAACCTCTGGTGTGGGCTCTCAGGACAGAAGTGCTTCTGACTTCATCCACATGTAATGTGACTATTTTCAGTCAGAATCAGACCCAGACTTGACACCACACCACACAGGCTCTGAATATATCAGCTTTATGGGAACATTTAACAGTGTAAATCTGGAGATACTTTGTCACTATTTCAGGCTGTTCACTTTGTTGAGCCCAATATTTTCTTAAACATCTGTACATCACCTCCACATTTAAATCTCTCATTATATATACAGCTTATGTGTAAAACAAACTTATCTAACAAGAATCTGCAACTGTGAGACTTGTACAGTGAAGTGTGGGAGGAGCATATCCTCCAAAAAGGGCAGTGAGACTGAAGCAAGAAAGAAGCACAGAAGCAAAGAGTGTAAAGGAGAAGACACAGTGACCCAGCCACAAGGAGACTCTGTCCCTCAGGGACACACAGCCACAATACAGTGCACTTTTAAAACCAGCGACTCAAGTCCATATCTGTTCTGGTACAAGCAAGAAGGACGAGGAGCTCCTAAATACATGATAAAAATGGTTGGTCAATTCAAACAAAAATCTTCCGAGTTTGAAAAAAACAAGTTTGACGCTGAGCTGAACATAAATTTGAAGACTCTCTCTCTGAAGATCCAGGATGTGGATGTGACAGACTCTGCTGTGTACTACTGTGCTCTGCAGCCCACAGTGACAGGAAACACCAAAACTCTGAACAAAAACCTCTGGAGCAAAGACAACACAATACTGCAGTAGCTCCACTAGAGGGAGACACTCTCTGTGAAGCTTCAGACTAAACACAGACGCAGCAAAGCCAACTGTCAGTGTGAGAATCTAAGCAGACTTCAGAAAGTTCACATGAGGATCACTCAGCTGTGTTTTGGACACATGTTTCCTTTAATGGCAGCACTGCTCCTGCTTTTGTTGAGTGGTAAGTCTTATTGAAACCTATGTTCACACTTTATTACATCCACTCAACACTTACTGAAGCACAGAGCAAGAAGCAGCAGGAAATATGTTCTAACTTCTACATTCATTTGTTTTCATGTAGGAGTCAGATGTGAAGAGCTCACTGCTCTAAAGCCTGAGGTCTGTGCTTCAGAAGGCTCCTCTGTGTCTCTGGGATACTCTTATTACAAAGAACCAGGATATGATGATTATTTCTTCTGGTATCGACAATATTCAAGCAAACCTCCTAAAATATTCCTCTCTTACACTGGAAATGGGATGATAATGTTAAATATAAACCAAATCAGTAAAGAAAGCAGACATCTCCATGTGTCCCTGTCGTCTGCTGCAGTGGGAGACACCTGCTGTAGCTATGTCTGTCTGTCTCTCCTGATACAAGGCCTCTGACATGAATGCTGTGAGACATCACAGTCACTATGTTTACATGTCCAGATCAGACTCATGTCCCAGACTACAGCAGGACAAAGAACAGGTCTGAACTGGCTCTGACGACTGTAGTAATACAAACTTTTGAACCTTTGTTTCTGTCCCATCTCAAGTCCATCACCTCCTCCCTCCTGGACCCCTGCAGTTCACCTACAGAATCAACAGGTCTGTAGAGGTGAGATAAAACTGGCCCTACTCTTCATCCTGCAGCACCTGGACGCCCCAGGAACCTGCTCCAGGATCCTGTTTGTGGACTTCAGCTCTGCCTTTAACACCATCCTCTCCCTGCTCTGCTCCAGGACAGACTCTCTCTGCTCTTCCCAACTCCACCTGCAGGTGGAGCACGACTTACTGATGGACTGAAGTGAGCATGAGCATCTAGAGAAAAATGTCTTGGACACTCAGACTATCACCACAGGATTTCCACAGAGCTGTGGACTTTCCCCCTCCTCTTCTCTGTGTCCATCAACTACTGCATCTCCAGGCACCACTCTGTAAAGCTGATCAAGTTTGAGACAACACCACTCTCATCAGGCTCATCTCAGGCGGAGATGAGTCTGACAACAGGAGAGAGTGGACCTGCTGGTGACCTGGGACAGTGACAACAACCTGGAGCTCAACGCCCAGAAGACAGTGGAGATGATCAGAAGAATATATCACTATATAACACCTGTCACTATATAACACCTGTCACTATATAACATGTGTCACTGTCACTTTAAACATCTGTATTTAAGCTGTTTTCACTCATTTCTTTGCTCTGTTGTTCTCTTCTCTCTGTATATTTTGTATTTTTATATCAAAGTCTATATTGACCTTATTTTAATGCAGGCCTTATTTTATTCCATCACTTTATATTATTGTTTGTTTCATGTTGCTCCAAAACGCTGAAGCAAGTTCCTCGTTTGTGAATTCTGTTCAATGACAAAGACAATAAAACTTATTCTGATTCTGGTCAGAGCTATTACTATTATAACTTTAAAAACAGCAACACATACAACAAAACTTTAGTTAATATAGAGAAGAAACAACTCACCTGAGAGTTTCAGATCATGACCCTCACAGTCACAGTCTGTAAACTTTACAAATGGGAGTAGGCCAGAGTTTTGTTCTTGTCAGCGAGCAGGTGAATGTAGTGATTGTCATTCCACTATTTCACTGCTTGACCTTTGCTGTGATGAATAAAACAGAAGCAAAGAGAAACTGTGTCATTGTAAATGAAGCACTTCTGCACCATGAGCAAAACCACATTCACATAATGCTCTCACACACTGAAGAACAAGAAAAAGACCTTTTTTGGACACTCAAAGACACTTTACTGTGCATTATTCAGTCTCTCCACACTCTGTGGTGGTAACAAACTACTGTAGCTGATAATATTTGCACATATCGATATTACATTTTTCTTTAAATCCTAAGATGCTGTTTCCTTTTTCACTCATTAGTCTGTTCAAAAAGAGCACACAGAGAATCGAGCAGCACAATAAATATCAGTATCAAATATCAATATCAGCCGATACCGATACATCACACATCCCTGACAACAGTATGAACTGGAGTCGAGTTGGAGACTGAACAAACAAACCACTGAACCACTGAACCACTGAACCACTGAACCACTGCTGTGACAAGAGACCTGAGGGAGGAGCCAGACTGTAAGAGAGGAGCAGACACAGACACTTGAGAGGATTTGAGCTTTTAAGATGGAGTCTGCCCTGTGTACACTGCTCTCAGCTCTGGTTGTGCTCCTGTGTTCTTCCCCAGAGTGTAAAGGAGAAGACACAGTGACCCAGCCACAAGGAGACTCTGTCCCTCAGGGAGGAACAGCCACAATACAGTGCACTTTTAAAACTTCTACCAATCCATATCTGTTCTGGTACAAGCAAGAAGGACGAGGATCATCAATACATGATGAAAATGTTTGCTGGAACCACATTCAAATCTTCAGAGTTTGACAAACTCAAGTTTGATGCTGAGCTGAAGGAGAACTCTCTCTCTCTGAAGATCCAGGATGTGGATGTGACAGACTCTGCTGTGTACTACTGTGCTCTGCAGCCCACAGTGACAGGAAACACCAAAACTCTGAACAAAAACCTCTGGAGCAAAGACGACACAATACTGCAGTAGCTCCACTAGAGGGAGACACTCTCTGAGTCTGCTCCACAAAAGCCTCCAGTGGTAGAACTTGCTTCTTCTCACTGCTCCAGATCTAAACTCCAGTCTGTGCTCTGCTGCTCTCACAGCCCTTTAAATTTGTTAGTTTTTTAAATGCTAAAACTGTATTTTAAATGCATGTAGTGTCTGGAAAGGTGCCTGATAAATCAAATTTTGATTCTGCTCCCAGTCCTGTGTCAAAGTCATTGGGATTTATTGCAGTTCTTGACCCTCAGGGGTCAGTCCTTGTCCCTCTTCTGTTCTGTCTCAGTCGTTACAGTCTGAAATCTTTACTAGAGCTTTTGTCTGTGACTGATTTTAAAACGTCTTTATCTGGTGCAGTTCAGGACGTGAACCCACTGCAGGAGCTTCACATGTTCATGAAACATTAAGGTGATGATCAGTCGTCCCACATCTGTACAAACTGTTTTTGTTTCCCTTTAGGTTCTTAATCATTCCAAAACCACCTTTAATACCATATCTCTCCATCCTAAGATGTTATATATATTGTGACTGTGTCGTAATGTGGGGAAAAAAAAAAGAATGTCCTGAGGTCCACTCGCGGCGAGGTACAGGCAAGGAGCAGGACGAGGATCAGGACGAAGATCAGGACGAGGATCAGGGAGGCACGACGAGGTCCCTGGGCGGAGAACATTGTCCAGTGGAGCTACATCAGCCCGGATAAAAACAAAGGACATGTGGAGGTCCCTGGACAGAAGACTGTGTCCAGCGGAGCCACAACAGTCCAGATTTGGGGTAGCAGACACGTAGAGGTCCCTGGACGGAAGGCTGTGTCCAGCGGAGCTACAACGGTCCAGGGCCGGAGTGGACAGGTCAGGGCGGAACAAAACTGGGCCAGCCGGGGAACAGAGAACCGGCCGGTAAGCAGGGCTGGCAGGCGGGAAATTGAGTCCGAGTACTGTCGGCCCCGAGTCTGCTTGGTCCATGGATGGCGAGATCGTTCTGTCATAATGTGGGGTGTGAGGCGGACCAAAAGATGAGGGACTCGGGGCAAGTTTAAGGGTGTTTATTGACAGAACAGACACAAGACAAGTGACAGGAGAACATATGAGGAGCTGAGTGCAGGGGTGCAGGTCAGGGTCCAGAGGTGCAGGGAACAAATGAGACAGGAATACAGCCGGTACCGGGAGACAGGGTCGAAGACGGGAGTCCAGAGCAGTGCAGGGAGGCAGGGTGCTGAGCGGGAACACGAGCGGGAACAAAGGCAGGACACGAACAGGACAACAGGCAGACGAACACGGGCAGGAACAAGAGCTGAACACGAGCTGAACACGAGCTGGACACGAGCAGGACACGAGCAGGACACCAGGCAGACGAACAGTGAGGTGAACAGGCAGACGATCTTGCACTGAGAGGAGAGTCCTGGCTCCTCTTATCCTCCCGCAGGTGGTGTTGATTGCGCTGATGAAAAGCAGGTGCACGTGGGAGGAGCCAGGAACTCCACCCAGCTCCAGAGACAGGCAGGTGAGGGAGGGGCAGAGCAGACACAGGAGGGAGGAGCAGGCAGGGATCATGACAGACTGACTGTGTCAAAGGCCTTCTTTAAATCAACACAGACCCTGATCACATGGTTACTCTCTGCTCTCATCCATGTGACGACTTATTTCCTCATTTGATTCCAACACAGTTGATGTTGATCTGTTCTCTCTGAAGTCATATTGTTGCTTGTTTTTTATGATCGTTGTTTCATCTGTCCGTCTGTTATTGACCGATGTCTGTTTCACAGTTGGATTTTATAACTTCACAAAAAAAAAAAGGTGAATATTGTCAGTCCGACAATTAAGCTAAACAATCTGAACTCTTTTAACCAAGAGTTTCTCCAGTTTTATTTAGCACTGGCAGAATAGAGACACTGGTCCATAAATAGTTCTTCAAAAAAGTTGAGGCAACAAACCAAAATAATCCTCAGTCTATAACCAGGTTAAGGCTGAACAATATAACTGTAACTTTAACTGTCATTAAACTCCTGACAATCAGAGAATTACGAGTTATCCAAAGAAATCCAAAATCACCTCAATGATCCACCCGAGCTGCAGGAGTCTCTGGTCGAGCTTCACGTGCATCACTGCTTTGGAAAAGACGCTAATGTCGTTGAGATGTTCCTCTGTGCGTGAAAATGGAGCGTCCTAAAATAAAGTGCAAATGAGTTTCTGAAAATCTCTTGAATCAGTGAAGAGTCCAAGTGGTTTCTGGACCTGTTTGTTCTTCCTTCATAGCCTCAGTCTGGAGTCACATAAACCAAACAGAAATGTCCCAGGTCATGAAGATCCTTAACCCTGGTGTTGTTCTGGGCTCATCTCTGACCCTAAAAGCAGCTTTGTCACAGCAGAACTGTTGGATCAAATGTTCTGAAAATAAAACCACTTTGTTATGACTTCTGTCTGTTAATGTTGTGAAGATATTTGATTATATAATAAGGATTTTCTGGAACAGGGTTGAACTGGAGATATTTAGGAGTCACTTCAGGCCTCACTTTTTTCTGTAATATTTCTTATCTATCTAAATCATGTCTTGTATCTATTACTTTTCAGCATTTTACAGAATCTCCACTATTTATTTAATTACAGTTTTGTGAAAATGCCATTGAAATCCACCAGGGGGAGACACTGAGTGAGACTGTGACTGTGCTGACAAACGTCTTCCATCTTCAGGTCTGTGAGGATCCAAGTGCAAAGTCCTCAGATCCATGGAGCGTCTCAGAGCCATGTCCCTCTGTCCTCTGCTGCTCGTCTCCATTCTAACAGGTCTCATTCTTTTCTCATCATTTCTACAGCTGCGATGAACAAACTAACTTATTTTGAACTACACAACTACACGCTTTACTGTAAATGTGGAGGTGACTTATGTCTTCTGCACAGAACTTAATATTCCTGTGTCTCTATGAGCTTAATATTAATAGAGTAGATGTGTATCTCCATGTTAGTTCCTCATTGAGCCCTGTGTGTTTCAGGTGTGAGCGGTGATGTCCTCTCTCCTCTCAGCCTGGAGCAGTCTGTCTCAGAAGGCTTCATGGTGTCTGTGTCCTATCAAACCTCAGCACCTACAGCAGCAGGAGATGATTTCTTCTTTTATCGTCAGAATCCTGGAGACGCTCCTCAGTTCCTCTTCTATGTCTCTGGAATGAACTCTTCGAGGCCGGACGTGTCTGTTCTATCAGACACACGACTCTCGGCTAAACTCTCGGACAGCAGACGTGGAGTGGAGCTGCTCCTGTCGTCTGCTGCAGTGGGAGACTCTGCTGTGTACTACTGTGCTGTGAGGCCCACAGTGACAGGAAACCCACAGACTCTGAACAAAAACCTCTGAGAGAAAACAGCAGTACTGCACATGTCCACTAGAGGGAAACACTGTGTAATTGTGAACTTCAGCATAGACCGCACACAATCATAAAAGCATCAAGAGGTGTGAGAGGAGCCAGACTGTAAGAGAGGAGCAGACACAGACACTTGAGAGGATTTGAGCTTTTAAGATGGAGTCTGCCCTGTGTACACTGCTCTCAGCTCTGGTTGTGCTCCTGTGTTCTTCCCCAGAGTGTAAAGGAGAAGACACAGTGACCCAGCCACAAGGAGACTCTGTCCCTCAGGGAGGAACAGCCACAATACAGTGCACTTTAAAACCAGTGACTCTGGTCCAACTCTGTTCTGGTACAAGCAAGAAGGACGAGGAGCTCCTGAATACATGATGAAGAAAAGTAAATCAGGATCAGACTGGATTCCGACAATTAAATCTAAAGAGTTTAATGACAAGATATTTGAAGTTGAGGCTGAGGAGAACTCTTTCTCTCTGAAGATCCAGGATGTGGATGTGACAGACTCTGCTGTGTACTACTGTGCTCTGCAGCCCACAGTGACAGGAAACACCAAAACTCTGAACAAAAACCTCTGGAGCAAAGACAACACAATACTGCAGTAGCTCCACTAGAGGGGAGACACTCTCTGTGAAGCTTCAGACTAAAGTCCGAAATCCAGATCCACCCACAGACTCTGAACAAAAACCTCTGAGAGAAAACAGCATTACTCCACATGTCCACTAGAGGGAGTTCATATTACAGAGTGCATGCAGACGTCTCCTGTTTGTTCAGTTTTTTGTGAAGGTTTATCGCAGAAAGCTGCTTCATTGAGCCATAACATTATGACACTTCCATATATTGAGTAAATTGTAACAACATGGTCAAACTTAAAAGAGCTTGTCTAATTTACAAGGTCCTACACTCCCTCGCACCACCACCTTTAAAGGAGAACATTAAATATAAAGACAATTCAGCCAGGACCACACGAGCCTCCTCCAGAAGTGACCTGCTGATCTCCACAGACAGATCACCTTTGGTCAGAATGTATCTGTCCAAGGAGGAACCTGTGGAATCGTCTCCCAGTCGTCCTGAGAGAATGTCCCACATACAGATCTTTTAAAGCTCAAATGAAAAACTGGTTATGGTCAAACCAAACATGCTTCATCTGTAGTGACAATGTGATTTTAACTGTTCCACAGAGACAGATTTGCATCTATGAGCAAATATGAAGGAGGAGGGAGTAGAAAGTAACTTGAATGAGTCAAACTGAATGAAATAATGGGACTGTGTAATGACTGGAATGTGCAATATTTGTATGGTGTAATTATGGGAACTGTGCAATAAGTATAATGTGCAACTATTTGAACTGTGCGGTGAATGTAGTTTGCAATTTTAACTTGACCCTTTCATGACCCCAGCCCCTGGGACAACAGACGGAAATGAGACTTTGGATATAATCTGGTGTATTCACATTCATGTTGTTTCATTTCTGTCCATTAATACACATTGTCCCAGTCAAATAAATAAAAAAAAGAAAAGAAAAAATAGTCATTCAGTAAGTAAGAGCTGTGAGTTTTTATTTTATCCCCTTTTCTTTCTTATTTAGATTTATGCCATGGCCTCAGGCTGCAGCCATGATGTGTCACTCCATCACCCCAATTCACTCCCTCCTCTTCTCCGTGTACACAGACTGCTGCACCTTCAACCACCACTAAGTGAAGCTGATCAAGTTTGAGACAACACCACTCTCATCAGGCTCATCTCAGGCGGAGATGAGTCTGACAACAGGAGAGAGGTGGACCTGCTGGTGACCTGGGACAGTGACAACAACCTGGAGCTCAACGGCCAGAAGACAGTGGAGATGATCAGAAGAATATATCATTATATAACACGTGTCACTATATAAAACGTGTCACTATATAACACGTGTCACTATATAACACCTGTCACTATATAACACCTGCCACTATATAACACCTATCACTATATAACATGTGTCACTTTAAACATCTGTATTTAAGCTGTTTTCACTCATATCTTTGCTCTGTTGTTCTCTTCTCTCTGTATATTTTGTATTTTTATATCAAAGTCTATTATTGACCTTATTTTAATGCAGGGCCTTATTTTATTCCATCACTTTATATTATTGTTTGTTTCATGTTGCTCCAAAACGCTGAAGCAAGTTCCTCGTTTGTGAATTCTGTTCAATGACAATGACAATAAAACTTATTCTGATTCTGGTCAGAGCTATAACTATTATAACTTTAAAAACAGCAACACATACAAACAAAACTTTAGTTGATATAGAGAAGAAACAACTCACCTGAGAGTTTCAGATCATGACCCTCACAGTCACAGTCTGTAAACTTTACAAATGGGAGTAGGCCAGAGTTTTGTTCTTGTCAGCGAGCAGGTGAATGTAGTGATTGTCATTCCACTATTTCACTGCTTGACCTTTGCTGTGATGAATAAAACAGAAGCAAAGAGAAACTGTGTCATTGTAAATGAAGCACTTCTGCACCATGAGCAAAACCACATTCACATAATGCTCTCACACACTGAAGAACAAGAAAAAGACCTTTTTTGGACACTCAAAGACACTTTACTGTGCATTATTCAGTCTCTCCACACTCTGTGGTGGTAACAAACTACTGTAGCCACAGCTGTCCTGGGGCAGACTGACAGGAGCCCATCTCCCCCCCCCCCTCGACCAACACCAAACACTCACACAGGATTCATGCACAGAGGACACAACAGTTTGGGCTGATATGGAGTTTTTGAGTCAATACAACATCTGATATTTGTCTTGCTTCTGTGGCATGATAACCATATACATTTTTAAATCATATCAAGTTCCTCAAATGTATGTTCAGTTCAAGTAAAGATCAGAAATGATAAATGTTGCTATCTGGGATGTAAAATAATTAGTATAAACACGCAGAGGTATGACTATGTTTGACTTAGTCTGTTCAAAAACAGCACACAGAGATGAAGCAGCACAATAAATATCAGTACTGACTATCGATGTCCGCCAGTTTTTCCTGAGCTCAGAAAAAAACAACTCAAGTCACTAGGGCGCCCTCTAGAGGAGAGCGCAGCAGAGTCCAAAATGTAAGACTTCTTTCGATAAATCAGCTTTTTCTATTGTTGCAATGAGTCAGTGGAATAGTTAAAGCCAAATGAGATTATAACATGCACAAGTTTTCAAATGTTTGCACATGTGACAAAGAAATGGCTCATGTCAAAGCAAGTTTGCACCATCAGTGAATGTGTGAAAGAAAGAGGATTTGTATACAGTGTTCCCTCGTTTATGTTCCAAAAAATCGTGTGTGATAAATGAAATCCGTGAAGTAAAAAACCTAATTTTTGTCTCTCTCCTCTGACCGCCTCTTCGTCCTGGTGCTGTTCCACTGTAATGTTTCATAAAGAGTTTTAGTTTTTGTGCAGATGATGTTGGTTTCCAGTGTATGTTTTTTTTTCTTTCCCTGCAGTCACTGATGCACAAAGCTGAAGCAGACTCCATCCTTACTTGTTGTTTGCATTACAACCCTTTTTGGCATCTTTGTTCAAACTTGTTGCTGCTGTCGTCCTTATGTTTTTTTTCCTCCTTCTTTATGAGACGAACCAAAGATTATTTATCCGTAATGGCGCCCCCGTACAGATGTGTAACTTCTACCTGCCCTCAGCGTGTCCATGTCCTGCTTAAATAGAACAACACGGACAGTTACAGCTCGTCTTTATTCAACTTCACTCATCTCCTCTCATCTGGTGCACCCGTGTATTTTGATGTATGTACCTTATGTTTACAGGTCTTTCGTCCACCTACACCAAACTGTTCTTACTTAACATCAGACTTTTCCAGGAAATACAGGTGGTAATTAGTATCTTTGCTATAACCTGGAACCATATATCATACCTGTTTTTTAATGTCATTATAATGTCGTGCACTGTCCCGGACCACACCAATAGTGATACATGACACATCCCTGACAACAGTATGAACTGGGGTCGAGTTGGAGACTGAACATATGAACCACTGAACCACTGAACCACTGAACCACTGAACCACTGAACCACTGCTGTGACAAGAGACCTGAGGGAGGAGCCAGACTGTAAGAGAGGAGCAGACACAGACACTTGAGAGGATTTGAGCTTTTAAGATGGAGTCTGCCCTGTGTACACTGCTCTCAGCTCTGGTTGTGCTCCTGTGTTCTTCCCCAGAGTGTAAAGGAGAAGACACAGTGACCCAGCCACAAGGAGACTCTGTCACTCAGGGACACACAGCCACAATACAGTGCACTTTACACACCACCGCATATCAATCTCTGTTCTGGTACAAGCAAGAAGGACAAGGAGCTCCTAAATACATGATGATGTTGATTGGTGAAACAATATTGAAATCTGCAGACTTTGACAAACCCAAGTTTCACGCTGAGCTGAACATGAATGTGAAGACTCTCTCTCTGAAGATCCAGGATGTGGATGTGACAGACTCTGCTGTGTACTACTGTGCTCTGCAGCCCACAGTGACAGGAAACACCAAAACTCTGAACAAAAACCTCTGGCGCAAAGAAAACACGATACTGCAGTAGCTCCACTAGAGGGAGACACTCTCTGTGAAGCTTCAGACTAAAGTCCGAAATCCAGATCCACCCACAGACTCTGAACAAAAACCTCTGAGAGAAAACAGCAGTACTCCACATGTCCACTAGAGGGAGTTCATATTACAGAGTACATGCAGACGTCTCCTGTTTGTTCAGTTTTTTGTGAAGGTTTATCGCAGAAAGCTGCTTCATTGAGCCATAACATTATGACACTTCCATATATTGAGTAAATTGTCAAATCTCCCACTAAAGAGAGTTTGAACCTGGAGCTCAGAGCATGTGTGAGAAACACATTCACCAACCTTAACATGACATTATTTTATAAACTGAGGTTTTCTCATTGAACTAAGTATGTTTTTTTAAAGCTCTTGTTGGGAGAAGTTTTTATTTTGTTCTTTGTTTGTAATATGCACCATGTCATTTTATTCTATTATGTTTAAATTTGAATTTTTTTCTATGTGATTTGCAGTAAGACATTTTTTAGTTTTGTCAAGTATTATTATCAAACTAAAACTTGCTCTGTTCTCTTCAGAGCTCACTGGTCCTGTTATACAGCTGGGACCTTGAGACATTCTTGGCACTTTGTTTAACTCTTTGTCTTTGTCTGACATGAGTCTTCTCCAAAACGTGATTAAGTGAACACAACAAAACAAGATGGTGGTGTAAAGTGTATCTGAAAATCTCCAAAGGACTTTAAGACAACACCTTCAGACGGAAACTGGCTCATCTGAAAGACGAACTCCACAAATAAACCATGTGGTCTACTCCATTCAGAGCCGTGAAGAGCAATAAACAGAAAACAAGAAAAACACAAACAGCTCCATAAGAAAACTACCAACATCAAACACGAGAACGGCCCTGCACCACGGTCACTTTCTACCTCCACCTTAAGTGCTCTATCCTATGAGGACAGTGAGGCACTCTTTGAGACAAAAGGAAAGAGAGAAAAAGTAGTGCTCTATCCACTCTTTGAGGACAGTGAGGCACATCTTATCAAGACAAACATGTGGTTAGAGAGAGCAGTTGAAAAAGAAGTAGTTTTGTCAATTTTTGCCACCTTTAAATAGAATGTGGAGCCAAGATAAAACTTGTCCCTCATTTACAGCTCCAGTCAAAAGTCCAAACCAAAAACATGGAGGGCAACAGAGTCTTGGGCTAAAGGAGGTGGAGTCCAGGAGGAATCGGGGTGTGCCACAGGGCTGTGTTCTCAGACCAGTCCTTTTCACCATTTAAACAAGTGCTGTGGAGTTTAATATTACACATGACAGAGGAGTTTAATTTACTAAGAATTATTTAAACAAGCTGTTGTTGGTTTTATAAAAGTAGGAATAAGTTGCAGTCTGATGATCAAATACTAAGTTCAAAAAAAAAGGAAATAATCAGATACTCAGGTGTCTTAATACTTGAATCAGTTTATTCTGTAGTCAAAAAAGTTAAAGATCTTAATTTACACTTTAAGATTCATGTTTATTCTGTAGTTCAAAAAGTTAAAGATCTAAGCATATTTAACTTTTTATCAGACTAAGCTGTGTTTTTCTTTTAGAAGGGTGGTGTATCTTCAACATTCCTCTGGTTGATGGAGTGGACGTCTCACAGACTCATGCTCCAGACCAGGCTTCCTCAAGCGGCAAAACAAACTGTAGACCCCAAAGATCCAGAGACTTGAGGGAGGAGCCAGACTGTAAGAGAGGAGCAGACACAGACACTTGAGAGGATTTGAGCTTTTAAGATGGAGTCTGCCCTGTGTACACTGCTCTCAGCTCTGGTTGTGCTCCTGTGTTCTTCCCCAGAGTGTAAAGGAGAAGACACAGTGACCCAGCCACAAGGAGACTCTGTCACTCAGGGACACACAGCCTCAATACAGTGTACTTTACAAATCAACTCATACTCATATCTGTACAAGCAAGAAGGACGAGGAGCTCCTAAATACATGATGAAAATTTTTGCTGGAACCATCCTCAATCTCAAGAATTTGACAAACCCAGGTTTGATGCTGAGCTGAAGGAGAACTCTTTCACTCTGAAGATCCAGGATGTGGATGTGACAGACTCTGCTGTGTACTACTGTGCTCTGCAGCCCACAGTGACAGGAAACACCAAAACTCTGAACAAAAACCTCTGGAGCAAAGACAACACAAGAGCAGTGATGAGAGGAGTGGAGAGACTGACTATATGGCCACAATACAGAGAAGTAAAGGACCAACCCATGCTGCTGTGTCCCACATGTGAGTGCACCTGATTTGTCTTTGGGGTAATCCACCGGTTGCAGTTTGTGTCTTACAGGTCCTTCTCCATTCTGCTGGTGCAGGACGTCCCGAGGACGAGTCGTGACCAGGGCGAGGACTGTGGTCATTGAGACGTGTCTATCTGTGGAGGAGGCATACGGCTCATAACTCATAAGTAAAGGGATGCATCTCTGCTGTAGCTGCTTGCTGTGTTTTAAATTGTGTTGCCTGGTTCACAAACTGTTTTTTTTTCTTTGTTTGCACAGTCCTGCTACGAGATGTTAGAGGGGAGTAAGTATATGGAGCTGTTTGCTGGAACTGTATTGACCAGGACTGGACATGACTTTGGACCAGTGAACTTTAGATGCACTGTCCATAAACACTCACCTCCATGTTTTTATCTGAGTTTTACCCTCCTACAATTTTATATTTGTTCATATTTGAAATAAACATTTATTCATTTAATTGTGTTGTGTTGTGTCCAATTCTCTGAACATAATTTATTGAAACTGCATCTTTTCCTGAGGTTCCCAGGGGTCAGTCCTTGGTCCTCTTCTGTTCTGCCTCAGTGGTCACAGCCTGAAATATTTATTAAGTCAAATTTATTTTATTGGTCCTTTCTCAGTGACTGTTTTATAGTCTTTAATACTTTTTTGAGGAAGACCTCAAACACCTTTTTTGCTTTTAAATTATGTCATACTGTAAATGTGTAGATGACTCTTTTACAATTTGTCCATTTTAAACTGAAACACTGATGTAAAATGACCTAATAAAAAGATTCCATTGATTTCCAGTTCAAAAGTGATAAGATTCTCAAATAAGTCTCTTTTTTTTCAAAATAATCACAAGTGAGAATCGGGCGGAGATGAGGGGTAGGTAAAAATAGATTATTCTGAGGACTAAAGCCTAAAGAGCAGGACAATACAGGATAAATCAAAGATGAAAGTCAATCATACATCACGTGTCGTCTTTAACTGGTGCAGTGCAGGATGTGAACCCACTGCAGCAGCTTCACTTTTCCATTAAACTGGACCTTTCTTCACAGACAAAACCAGAGTCCATTTTGAATGAAACAGAGGTCCACATGTTTCAGCCCAGAAACAGGAACAAGTCCAACAGGGAGGGTCAGGAGCACAGAGGTCAGTCATTACAGGGGCACTGATCTTCAGAGACTCTTGAAATAAGAAGTGAACAAGCCCCAACAGCCAGACTGAGACACATCTACACTTTAAACACAGTTAAACATTTATGTTCACATTAACAGTTACAATATTCTCAGTCAAACACATTGTCTCCATCTCACAGTGAAATGTGTGGACGTCTCTCCAGAGCAGAGCAGAGCAGTAACAGAGGAGGCTGAAGATAAAGTCTGGGCCTCCTGCTCTAGTTCAAACTCTCGGCTCAAAGGAGAAGAGCTGCAGATGAACCAGTCCATAAACTGAAAGAAGAACAGACTCTGTCCGATCTCAGGTATTTACAGACCTCCAACTGCATCAGCGTCACACCCCACAGAGAGACCTGAGGGAGGAGCCAGACTGTAAGAGAGGAGCAGACACAGACACTTGAGAGGATTTGAGCTTTTAAGATGGAGTCTGCCCTGTGTACACTGCTCTCAGCTCTGGTTGTGCTCCTGTGTTCTTCCCCAGAGTGTAAGGAGAAGACACAGTGACCCAGCCACAAGGAGACTCTGTCACTCAGGGAGGAACAGCCACAATACAGTGCACTTTTAAAACAACTTCTAACACTCCAACACTTTTCTGGTACAAGCAAGAAGGACGAGGAGCTCCTAAATACATGATGAAGAAAACTAGATCATCGTCGAAATGGCTGGAGACTTTCAAATCTCCAAAGTTTGATCAAAAGCGATTTGAAGTTGCAGCTGAGGACAACTCTTTCTCTCTGAAGATCCAGGATGTGGATGTGACAGACTCTGCTGTGTACTACTGTGCTCTGCAGCCCACAGTGACAGGAAACACCAAAACTCTGAACAAAAACCTCTGGAGCAAAGACAACACATACTGCAGTAGCTCCACTAGAGGGAGACACTCTCTGTGAAGCTTCAGACTAAAAACACAGACGCAGCAAAGCCAACTGTCAGTGTTGCCAAAAACATGACATTTGTATCTTTTGCAGATGAAACGTCTTTGCATCAGGAAAGTGGTGAATAAATGATCTTTAAATTTAAAGAAAACAAAATTAACGGTGTTCAGACAGGTTAAAAATCATAAATTAAAGTTACTGCTGATGTTGAATTAGATTTGGTCGATGAAATCAAACTCTCAGGTGTCATTTTGGACAATAAGATCTGCTGGAAACTCCATCTAAAATATGTCTGGTCAAATGTGGTGAGGCGTCTGTCATGGACAAAACTAGGCACATACTCACACAAAAGGATTTACAAAACTTATATTACTCATGATTATTGCCCTAATGACCCTCCTGCGTAGAGGTGTGAGGTCACACCCACAAAACACATATTCAGACTAGAACTATTCTGCAGAAAAAAGTCAGAAGAAATGTAAACTACAAAGGTTTAAAATATGTAGAGCTGATGAATTTTAGAACAGGCCAAATATTGTATAAATCTATGAATAAATGACTCACTGTTCATATGTAAATAATGTGGAAACTCTACTTCAAAATGAAGTGTGTGTGGACCATATACAAATGTAACATTGTACTTTCTTACAAAGGTGTAAAATGTTGTTTTCCTGCAGCAGTGGCCATATGTCACACTAAGAGAAAATAACAGTGATGTTCTGGTCATTTTGGTTAAGGCCACATCTCTTAATGTGTGACCCTCACTCTGGGTTTTATACAAACTGATTCAATCACATTGTTCGACTGCTTTAAATTTCTCATCTATAGAGAGTTTGACCCCTGCTCTTTGAGTAGTGTAAAAACACTGGTGCAAGCTCACCTTCTCTAGACTCTACTGCCTTTTAACCCGACTGTACTGCTGTAACCGACAATAAAGATCCACAGAACGATCCCCGAGTCTCTGTGTCTGTTCTTCATGCAGCAGAACAGAAACCGACATGTGTAAGAAGAACAAAAGAGAGTTTTAGTGCATCAGTGAGAGACATGAAGCAGGAACAGTCTGAAAACATCAAGTACAAACATTCAGCAGTTCAAAAAATAATTTTTAAAAACCCTCTATTTTTGTGTGAACAGAAATGAGTCATTGATATTCAAATAAATAAAATAGAATAAAATATTTCCCTTCATGTCCTCACACTGAGGGGGTTAAAAGATGAACTTTGTTGTGTAATTGTACTTTATGATGGTCCTTTGTTTCCCACATGATCTGTGGATGAGGGGTGGGGCTGGGTAAGTTTATGCTTCTCCCTTTTCACTTTTGGACATGTTTCTATATGAATGAAATGAATCTGAAATAAGTGGATCTAGGAGAACAATGGCACATGCTTCAAATGAAACTAAATGAAATGAAGCCTCCTTCGCCCTCACAGTCCACTCTGCTTCTGTCCTTATCAACAGCCTCGTCACTTTCTAAGTGACTGTATCTCACTCCTTTCTGGTCTTTCTGTCAAAACCCTCCATAAACTCCATCTGGTCCAGAGTTCAGCTGCCTGTAAACCAGAACCAGACCCCCTCCTCTCATCACATCCTCCTTTCTTCAGCAGTTGCACTGGCTCCCTGTCAAATTCACTCTTCAATTTAAAGTTTTCCAGTAAACTTTGAACGTCATTCATGAGGAGGAGAGGAACCTGACATGAAAACACACCACGACTTCAGTTCCACGTTTATTTACAAGGGTGAACATCTTCATTTAGACATTTAATCCTGCATCACAGACTTTTAGAGATGAAAGAAAAAATAAGGCTGACCTCAGACAGACTTTTACTGCTGGAAAACGTCTTACTGTGAGATGAATGTTTGACTCACATTATTTTGCTCTGGCCTCTCTGCACAAGTGAAAATGCAAACATCTTATTCACCCTTTAATTATCCATTTTCTCTGTGACAGTGAAACAAAAGACTGAATAGATCCATGAGCTGCTCAGCAGGAACATCACACCAGACAGACAAGACGCACGTTTAGTGACATGTGTAAAACATGAAGCAATGAGACTGTAAATGAAAAAAAAAAAAAACTGCTTCTCAGTCTTTATGGTGCATTAATATGGTCTTATGGTTTCATTAATAATAAGTTTGACCCATGTTATAAGCACCAGCAGTGACATGTGCCCCTGAGGTATTAAAATTACGACTTTAATGTGAAACTTTGATACTGGTGACATTTGTGGCTGTGCTTTCAGGGTAAAGAGGCAAAGCTCTGAGTCTCTAATGAAGGAACCTCCACTCAGCTGTGAAGGACAATCACTGAGAGTTTAGTGGAAGTGTGGAGGAAAAAGATGGAGGAACTGGTTTGGAAAAGAGCCAGACTCTCTGCACATGTTCAGATACAGACTCAAACCCACCTGGATAGTGTAGAATTTATTTGTTATCGTTTGTATTTTTTATGTTTTAAGTTGGTGTAAAGTGTCTTTTAGAGTCATGAAAGGTGTTAAATAAAATAAATGATTATTATAAAACACTCACTGACTTATTTATTCTGTCCACACTCGATGGGGGTGAGATACTTAGCCACAGCTGTCCTGGGGCAGACTCACAGGAGCAGGACTGTCCATCTGCCCCTTTGACCAAACACCAAACTCTCACAGACACGATTCATGCAGAGAGGGACAAAACAATGCACTGGGTTCGAGTTTGAGAGCGAACACTCCAACCACTGAACCACTGCTGTGACAAGAGACCTGAGGGAGGAGCCAGACTGTAAGAGAGGAGCAGACACAGACACTTGAGAGGATTTGAGCTTTTAAGATGGAGTCTGCCCTGTGTACACTGCTCTCAGCTCTGGTTGTGCTCCTGTGTTCTTCCCCAGAGTGTAAAGGAGAAGACACAGTGACCCAGCCACAAGGAGACTCTGTCACTCAGGGACACACAGCCTCAATACAGTGCACTTTTAAAACTAGCTTCTCTGCTCCAACACTGTTCTGGTACAAGCAAGAAGGACGAGGAGCTCCTAAATATCTGCTGAAGAAAAGTAAATCATCATTAACATGGTCTAAGACAATCAAATCTAAAGAGTTTAATGAAGAGCGATTTGAAGTTGAGGCTGAGGAGAACTCTTTCTCTCTGAAGATCCAGGATGTGTGGATGTGACAGACTCTGCTGTGTACTACTGTGCTCTGAGGCCCACAGTGACAGGAAACACCAAAACTCTGAACACAAAAACTCTGGAGCAAAGACAACACAATACTGCAGTAGCTCCACTAGAGGGAGACACTCTCTGTGAAGCTTCAGACTAAACACAGACGCAGCAAAGCCAACTGTCAGTGTGAGAATCTAAGCAGACTTCAGAAAGTTCACATGAGGATCACTCAGCTGTGTTTTGGACACATGTTTCCTTTAATGGCAGCACTGCTCCTGCTTTTGTTGAGTGGTAAGTCTTATTGAAACCTATGTTCACACTTTATTACATCCACTCAACACTTACTGAAGCACAGAGCAAGAAGAAGCAGCAGGAAATATGTTCTAACTTCTACATTCATTTGTTTTCATGTAGGAGTCAGATGTGAAGAGCTCACTGCTCTAAAGCCTGAGGTCTGTGCTTCAGAAGGCTCCTCTGTGTCTCTGGGATACTCTTATCACCAAGAACCAACGTTCAGTGATTATTTCTTCTAGTATCGACAATATCCAGGACAATCTCCAGAATTCTTGATTTCACATTATGGAAATGGAATGTCAATAACAGAGAAAGTAAAAGGACTAAAGTTTGAAGTGGAAAGTCAAAACGTCTCTCTGCTCCTGTCGTCTGCTGCAGTGGGAGACTCTGCTGTGTACTACTGTGCTGTGAGGCCCACAGTGACAGGAAACCCACAGACTCTGAACAAAAACCTCTGAGAGAAAACAGCAGTACTGCACATGTCCACTAGAGGGAGACACTGTCTAATTCTGAACTTCAGCATAGACCGCACACAATCACAAAAGCATCAGGAGGTGTGAGAGGAGCCAGACTGTAAGAGAGGAGCAGACACAGACACTTGAGAGGATTTGAGCTTTTAAGATGGAGTCTGCCCTGTGTACACTGCTCTCAGCTCTGGTTGTGCTCCTGTGTTCTTCCCCAGAGTGTAAAGTCCTGTTTGCAGCAGTAAACAGAATAACAAACTCTCCATTTCCACTGCAATGAGTGTGCAGTATTCTTAATAATAACAAGGTTCAGGGCATTAAAAATGTCATCAACCCAACGGCGCATTTAAGGGCACTTTGGTGAAATGAGACGCGGCATGAAACACGGAACAGACTTTGCTGTGAAAATGACATGAGAGTGGAAAAAGGTGAAGCCGCATTTCTGAACAGGTCTCTCAAAGGCAACAGCCGAAGTCACTGATTTGCAGTAAATATCATTATTGTACCTGATGGAAATTAGGTGATGAGTGTGTGTTAAAATGTTAAAAATAATAAATAGCATAAATACAATAAGTTCATTATTGGAATACATAAGGTTAAAAATTGTAATCATTTCAGTGTGGTAGTATTAAAAAAGGTCATGTCTTTGTGGAAAGGGATGTATGTGAGTTGTTGTGCGTTCATGCATTTTAACACAGTGATGTTAATGCACGGTTCATTTTGTAACCAGTAAAACATACCTATGTCTTGAATTTGAAAAAAATCACATTTTATTTTTCAATAAAGAAAGGTTCGGTGAATGTGGATATGAAACTGGTGGAGTTCAGTACCTCCAACAAGGTTAAAAACCACTGGGCTAGGATCTGGAGCTCTCACCACTGCAGCCCAATTTGATTCCAGGTCAGGGAATCAACAGTGCTTTAATATACTTATCACATCCCAACCCTGTGTTTTTTCACTGGAAAACGGCCTGGACAAATTGCTTTTCTGGTATAACTCCACACATGCAGTGAACACTGGTTGTGCTCACTTTACATTTATTCAATAAAGTGCCAACAACTGACATGCTAAATCAAATGAAATTTGGCTTCAAGCTAATCTTGTACACTTGATTTGCATTGTTTTGAACTGTGTGCAAGACATGAACAGAGTCATTTTTATTGCCAAGAAAGGTCAGTTGGGAGAGTGTTAGCCTGATAATCTGAAAATCCTTGAAAAGACTTATGCAACTATGCTTGATAAAGCTTGAAGGAGAACATTGAAAACTGCATTGTCAAAGTGTAAGACCACTTTTTTTTTTATTGATTCCTCATTAAATTCCATCTGGTCAGGGCCTGGGTAGCTCAGTTGGCAGAGCATCAGGCTTTTACTCTGAGGGTCCAGGGTTCAAGTCCCTGTTCAGGTGTTATGCTCTTTAAGCAAAAGGAAAGAGAGAAAAAGTAGGGTCTCTACTGGCATAGTTCCATCTGTGCATTGAGGAGAATTGCCTGAGAGAATAATGGTCTAAACAGTTGAACTGATTTCTGTGTGGAGAGAGACTCCAGTACGTTTAAAACACATGATGTGTTTCATATTATTTCACTCGAGATTTTCTACTAATTTTACTTAGTAGCAACTTATATGTACACAGTAAGTATATGGTGCATGTCCATGAATAAACTGGACATTGAGTCATTATGAGGGTTTGCATTTTGACTGTAGCACAGATAAGCAGAAACAGTTCTCTACAATTACCATCTTGGGAAAACATGCATTGGCCGGGAATCAAACCCTGGTCAACTGCTTGGGAAGCAGCTATGCTAACCACTATACCACCAACGCTTTTCTCTTTCTACTAATTGTCAATATTACTTAAAGGTCAAAAACATTACGTCAAAGATTAAGTTACTAAGTGGTGATCAGGTGATTCTCACATTACGTGAGCAAGCAAAGCTTTTCACTCTGCGTGGAAAACAGGTTGAACAAATTAGTTTTCAGTAGATTTTGAAAGTTAGGAAAGTGCTTCTGGCATAGCTCCACAGATGCAGTGAACACTGGTTGTGCTCACTTTACTGTTCAATACACCCACAGGACAAAACCCCAAGCCCAAACAAAGCCCAACAAACAAAGTAACGTGGTCTACTTCAGTGTAGTGAAGAGTGCAGTGAGCGTTACATTGGAGAAACTAAACAGCCATTCCATAAGAGAATGTAGCCATATTGTCGCAAGAGTGTAAAGGAGAAGACACAGTGACCCAGCCACAAGGAGACTCTGTCACTCAGGGACACACAGCCTCAATACAGTGTACTTTACAAATCAACTCATACTCATATCTGTACAAGCAAGAAGGACGAGGAGCTCCTAAATACATGATGAAAATTTTTGCTGGAACCATCCTCAAATCTCAAGAATTTGACAAACCCAGGTTTGATGCTGAGCTGAAGGAGAACTCTTTCACTCTGAAGATCCAGGATGTGGATGTGACAGACTCTGCTGTGTACTACTGTGCTCTGCAGCCCACAGTGACAGGAAACACCAAAACTCTGAACAAAAACCTCTGGAGCAAAGACAACACAAGAGCAGTGATGAGAGGAGTGGAGAGACTGACTGACTATATGGCCACAATACAGAGAAGTAAAGGGACCAACCCATGCTGCTGTGTCCCCATATGTGAGTGCACCTGATTTGTCTTTGGGGTAATCCACCGGTTGCAGTTTGTGTCTTACAGGTCCTTCTCCATTCTGCTGGTGCAGGACGTCCCGAGGACGAGTCGTGACCAGGGCGAGGACTGTGGTCATTGAGACGTGTCTATCTGTGGAGGAGGCATACGGCTCATAACTCATAAGTAAAGGGATGCATCTCTGCTGTAGCTGCTTGCTGTGTTTTAAATTGTGTTGCCTGGTTCACAAACTGTTTTCTTTGTTTGCACAGTCCTGCTACGAGATGTTAGAGGGGAGTAAGTATCCGGAGCTGTTGGCTGGAACTGTATTGACCAGGACTGGACATGACTTTGGACCAGTGAACTTTAGATGCACTGTCCATAAACACTCACCTCCATGTTTTTATCTGAGTTTTACCCTCCTACAATTTTATATTTGTTCATATTTGAAATAAACATTTATTCATTTAATTGTGTTGTGTTGTGTCCAATTCTCTGAACATAATTTATTGAAACTGCATCTTTTCCTGAGGTTCCCAGGGGTCAGTCCTTGGTCCTCTTCTGTTCTGCCTCAGTGGTCACAGCCTGAAATATTTATTAAGTCAAATTTATTTTATTGGTCCTTTTCTCAGTGACTGTTTTATAGTCTTTAATACTTTTTGAGGAAGACCTCAAACACCTTTTTGCTTTTAAATTATGTCATACTGTAAATGTGTAGATGACTCTTTTACAATTTGTCCATTTTAAACTGAAACACTGATGTAAAATGACCTAATAAAAAAGATTCCATTGATTTCCAGTTCAAAAGTGATAAGATTCTCAAATAAGTCTCTTTTTTTTCAAAATAATCACAAGTGAGAATCGGGCGGAGATGAGGGGTAGGTAAAAATAGATTATTCTGAGGACTAAAGCCTAAAGAGCAGGACAATACAGGATAAATCAAAGATGAAAGTCAATCATACATCACGTGTCGTCTTTAACTGGTGCAGTGCAGGATGTGAACCCACTGCAGCAGCTTCACTTTTCCATTAAACTGGACCTTTCTTCACAGACAAAACCAGAGTCCATTTTGAATGAAACAGAGGTCCACATGTTTCAGCCCCCAGAAACAGGAACAAGTCCAACAGGAGGGTCAGGAGCACAGAGGTCAGTCATTACAGGGGCACTGATCTTCAGAGACTCTTGAAATAAGAAGTGAACAAGCCCCAACAGCCAGA
Organism: Periophthalmus modestus; assembly: GCA_019594935.1. Taxonomy (NCBI): domain Eukaryota; kingdom Metazoa; phylum Chordata; class Actinopteri; order Gobiiformes; family Gobiidae; genus Periophthalmus; species Periophthalmus modestus. The sequence continues at coordinate 64,655 of JAIEZT010000242.1, forward strand.
CTGAGACACATCTACACTTTAAACACAGTTAAACATTTATGTTCACATTAACAGTTACAATATTCTCAGTCAAACACATTGTCTCCATCTCACAGTGAAATGTGTGGACGTCTCTCCAGAGCAGTAACAGAGGAGGCTGAAGATAAAGTCTGGGCCTCCTGCTCTAGTTCAAACTCTCGGCTCAAAGGAGAAGAGCTGCAGATGAACCAGTCCATAAACTGAAAGAAGAAACAGACTCTGTCCGATCTCAAGTATTTACAGACCTCCAACTGCATCAGTGTCACAACCACAGAGAGACCTGAGGGAGGAGCCAGACTGTAAGAGAGGAGCAGACACAGACACTTGAGAGGATTTGAGCTTTTAAGATGGAGTCTGCCCTGTGTACACTGCTCTCAGCTCTGGTTGTGCTCCTGTGTTCTTCCCCAGAGTGTAAAGGAGAAGACACAGTGACCCAGCCACAAGGAGACTCTGTCACTCAGGGAGGAACAGCCACAATACAGTGCACTTTTAAAACAACTTCTAACACTCCAACACTTTTCTGGTACAAGCAAGAAGGACGAGGAGCTCCTAAATACATGATGAAGAAAACTAGATCATCGTCGAAATGGCTGGAGACTTTCAAATCTCCAAAGTTTGATCAAAAGCGATTTGAAGTTGCAGCTGAGGACAACTCTTTCTCTCTGAAGATCCAGGATGTGGATGTGACAGACTCTGCTGTGTACTACTGTGCTCTGCAGCCCACAGTGACAGGAAACACCAAAACTCTGAACAAAAACCTCTGGAGCAAAGACAACACAATACTGCAGTAGCTCCACTAGAGGGAGACACTCTCTGTGAAGCTTCAGACTAAACACAGACGCAGCAAAGCCAACTGTCAGTGTTGCCAAAAACATGACATTTGTATCTTTTGCAGATGAAACGTCTTTGCATCAGGAAAGTGGTGAATAAATGATCTTTAAATTTAAAGAAAACAAAATTAACGGTGTTCAGACAGGTTAAAAAATCATAAATTAAAGTTACTGCTGATGTTGAATTAGATTTGGTCGATGAAATCAAACTCTCAGGTGTCATTTGGACAATAAGATCTGCTGGAAACTCCATCTAAAATATGTCTGGTCAAATGTGGTGAGGCGTCTGTCATGGACAAAACTAGGCACATACTCACACAAAAGGATTTACAAAACTTATATTACTCATGATTATTGCCCTAATGACCCTCCTGCGTAGAGGTGTGAGGTCACACCCACAAAAACACATATTCAGACTAGAACTATTCTGCAGAAAAAAAGTCAGAAGAAATGTAAACTACAAAGGTTTAAAATATGTAGAGCTGATGAATTTTAGAACAGGCCAAATATTGTATAAATCTATGAATAAATGACTCACTGTTCATATGTAAATAATGTGGAAACTACTTCAAAATGAAGTGTGTGTGGACCATATACAAATGTAACATTGTACTTTCTTACAAAGGTGTGTAAAATGTTGTTTTCCTGCTGCAGCAGTGGCCATATGTCACACTAAGAGAAAATAACAGTGATGTTCTGGTCATTTTGGTTAAGGCCACATCTCTTAATGTGTGACCCCTCACTCTGGGTTTTATACAAACTGATTCAATCACATTGTTCGACTGCTTTAAATTTCTCATCTATAGAGAGAGTTTGACCCCTGCTCTTTGAGTAGTGTAAAAACACTGGTGCAAGCTCACCTTCTCTAGACTCTACTGCCTTTACCCGACTGTACTGCTGTAACCGACAATAAAGATCCACAGAACGATCCCCGAGTCTCTGTGTCTGTTCTTCATGCAGCAGAACAGAAACCGACATGTGTAAGAAGAACAAAAGAGAGTTTTAGTGCATCAGTGAGAGACATGAAGCAGGAACAGTCTGAAAACATCAAGTACAAACATTCAGCAGTTCAAAAAATAATTTTTAAAAACCCTCTATTTTGTGTGTGAACAGAAATGAGTCATTGATATTCAAAAATAAATAAAATAGAATAAAATATTTCCCTTCATGTCCTCACACTGAGGGGGTTAAAAGATGAACTTTGTTGTGTAATTGTACTTTATGATGGTCCTTTGTGTTTCCCACATGATCTGTGGATGAGGGGTGGGGCTGGGTAAGTTTATGCTTCTCCCTTTTCACTTTTGGACATGTTTCTATATGAATGAAATTGAATCTGAAATAAGTGGATCTAGGAGAACAATGGCACATGCTTCAAATGAAAACTAAATGAAATGAAGCCTCCTTCGCCCTCACAGTCCACTCTGCTTCTGTCCTTATCAACAGCCTCGTCACTTTCTAAGTGACTGTATCTCACTCCTTTCTGGTCTTTCTGTCAAAACCCTCCATAAACTCCATCTGGTCCAGAGTTCAGCTGCCTGTAAACCAGAACCAGACCCCCTCCTCTCATCACATCCTCCTTTCTTCAGCAGTTGCACTGGCTCCCTGTCAAATTCACTCTTCAATTTAAAGTTTTCCAGTAAACTTTGAACGTCATTCATGAGGAGGAGAGGAACCTGACATGAAAACACACCACGACTTCAGTTCCACGTTTATTTACAAGGGTGAACATCTTCATTTAGACATTTAATCTGCATCACAGACTTTTAGAGATGAAAGAAAAAATAAGGCTGACCTCAGACAGACTTTTACTGCTGGAAAACGTCTTACTGTGAGATGAATGTTTGACTCACATTATTTTGCTCTGGCCTCTCTGCACAAGTGAAAATGCAAACATCTTATTCACCCTTTAATTATCCATTTTCTCTGTGACAGTGAAACAAAAGACTGAATAGATCCATGAGCTGCTCAGCAGGAACATCACACCAGACAGACAAGACGCACGTTTAGTGACATGTGTAAACATGAAGCAATGAGACTGTAAATGAAAAAAAAACTGCTTCTTCTCAGTCTTTATGGTGCATTAATATGGTCTTATGGTTTCATTAATAATAAGTTTGACCCATGTTATAAGCACCAGCAGTGACATGTGCCCCTGAGGTATTAAAATTACGACTTTAATGTGAAACTTTGATACTGGTGACATTTGTGGCTGTGCTTTCAGGGTAAAGAGGCAAAGCTCTGAGTCTCTAATGAAGGAACCTCCACTCAGCTGTGAAGGACAATCACTGAGAGTTTAGTGGAAGTGTGGAGGAAAAAGATGGAGGAACTGGTTTGGAAAAGAGCCAGACTCTCTGCACATGTTCAGATACAGACTCAAACCCACCTGGATAGTGTAGAATTTATTTGTTATCGTTTGTATTTTTTATGTTTTAAGTTGGTGTAAAGTGTCTTTTAGAGTCATGAAAGGTGTTAAATAAAATAAATGATTATTATAAAAACACTCACTGACTTATTTATTCTGTCCACACTCGATGGGGGTGAGATACTTAGCCACAGCTGTCCTGGGGCAGACTCACAGGAGCAGGACTGTCCATCTGCCCCTTTGACCAAACACCAAACTCTCACAGACACGATTCATGCAGAGAGGACAAAACAATGCACTGGGTTCGAGTTTGAGAGCGAACACTCCAACCACTGAACCACTGCTGTGACAAGAGACCTGAGGGAGGAGCCAGACTGTAAGAGAGGAGCAGACACAGACACTTGAGAGGATTTGAGCTTTTAAGATGGAGTCTGCCCTGTGTACACTGCTCTCAGCTCTGGTTGTGCTCCTGTGTTCTTCCCCAGAGTGTAAAGGAGAGACACAGTGACCCAGCCACAAGGAGACTCTGTCACTCAGGGACACACAGCCTCAATACAGTGCACTTTTAAAACTAGCTTCTCTGCTCCAACACTGTTCTGGTACAAGCAAGAAGGACGAGGAGCTCCTAAATATCTGCTGAAGAAAAGTAAATCATCATTAACATGGTCTAAGACAATCAAATCTAAAGAGTTTAATGAAGAGCGATTTGAAGTTGAGGCTGAGGAGAACTCTTTCTCTCTGAAGATCCAGGATGTGGATGTGACAGACTCTGCTGTGTACTACTGTGCTCTGAGGCCCACAGTGACAGGAAACACCAAAACTCTGAACAAAAACCTCTGGAGCAAAGACAACACAATACTGCAGTAGCTCCACTAGAGGGAGACACTCTCTGTGAAGCTTCAGACTAAACACAGACGCAGCAAAGCCAACTGTCAGTGTGAGAATCTAAGCAGACTTCAGAAAGTTCACATGAGGATCACTCAGCTGTGTTTTGGACACATGTTTCCTTTAATGGCAGCACTGCTCCTGCTTTTGTTGAGTGGTAAGTCTTATTGAAACCTATGTTCACACTTTATTACATCCACTCAACACTTACTGAAGCACAGAGCAAGAAGCAGCAGGAAATATGTTCTAACTTCTACATTCATTTGTTTTCATGTAGGAGTCAGATGTGAAGAGCTCACTGCTCTAAAGCCTGAGGTCTGTGCTTCAGAAGGCTCCTCTGTGTCTCTGGGATACTCTTATCACCAAGAACCAACGTTCAGTGATTTTTCTTCTAGTATCGACAATATCCAGGACAATCTCCAGAATTCTTGATTTCACATTATGGAAATGGAATGTCAATAACAGAGAAAGTAAAAGGACTAAAGTTTGAAGTGGAAAGTCAAAACGTCTCTCTGCTCCTGTCGTCTGCTGCAGTGGGAGACTCTGCTGTGTACTACTGTGCTGTGAGGCCCACAGTGACAGGAAAACCACAGACTCTGAACAAAAACCTCTGAGAGAAAACAGCAGTACTGCACATGTCCACTAGAGGGAGACACTGTCTAATTCTGAACTTCAGCATAGACCGCACACAATCACAAAAGCATCAGGAGGTGTGAGAGGAGCCAGACTGTAAGAGAGGAGCAGACACAGACACTTGAGAGGATTTGAGCTTTTAAGATGGAGTCTGCCCTGTGTACACTGCTCTCAGCTCTGGTTGTGCTCCTGTGTTCTTCCCCAGAGTGTAAAGTCCTGTTTGCAGCAGTAAACAGAATAACAAACTCTCCATTTCCACTGCAATGAGTGTGCAGTATTCTTAATAATAACAAGGTTCAGGGCATTAAAAATGTCATCAACCCAACGGCGCATTTAAGGGCACTTTGGTGAAATGAGACGCGGCATGAAACACGGAACAGACTTTGCTGTGAAAATGACATGAGAGTGGAAAAAGGTGAAGCCGCATTTCTGAACAGGTCTCTCAAAGGCAACAGCCGAAGTCACTGATTTGCAGTAAATATTCATTATTGTACCTGATGGAAATTAGGTGATGAGTGTGTGTTAAAATGTTAAAAATAATAAATAGCATAAATACAATAAGTTCATTATTGGAATACATAAGGTTAAAAATTGTAATCATTTCAGTGTGGTAGTATTAAAAAAGGTCATGTCTTTGTGGAAAGGGATGTATGTGAGTTGTTGTGCGTTCATGCATTTTAACACAGTGATGTTAATGCACGGTTCATTTTGTAACCAGTAAAACATACCTATGTCTTGAATTTGAAAAAAATCACATTTTATTTTTCAATAAAGAAAGGTTCGGTGAATGTGGATATGAAACTGGTGGAGTTCAGTACCTCCAACAAAGTTAAAAACCACTGGGCTAGGATCTGGGAGCTCTCACCACTGCAGCCCAATTTGATTCCAGGTCAGGGAATCAACAGTGCTTTAATATACTTATCACATCCCAACCCTGTGTTTTTTTCACTGGAAAACGGCCTGGACAAATTGCTTTTCTGGTATAACTCCACACATGCAGTGAACACTGGTTGTGCTCACTTTACATTTATTCAATAAAGTGCCAACAACTGACATGCTAAATCAAATGAAATTTGGCTTCAAGCTAATCTTGTACACTTGATTTGCATTGTGTTTGAACTGTGTGCAAGACATGAACAGAGTCATTTTTATTGCCCAAGAAAGGTCAGTTGGGAGAGTGTTAGCCTGATAATCTGAAAATCCTTGAAAAGACTTATGCAACTATGCTTGATAAGCTTGAAGGAGAACATTGAAAACTGCATTGTCAAAGTGTAAGACCACTTTTTTTTTATTGATTCCTCATTAAATTCCATCTGGTCAGTGCTGGGTAGCTCAGTTGGCAGAGCATCAGGCTTTTACTCTGAGGGTCCAGGGTTCAAGTCCCTGTTCAGGTGTTATGCTCTTTAAGCAAAAGGAAAGAGAGAAAAAGTAGGGTCTCTACTGGCATAGTTCCATCTGTGCATTGAGGAGAATTGCCTGAGAGAATAATGGTCTAAACAGTTGAACTGATTTCTGTGTGGAGAGAGACTCCAGTACGTTTAAAACACATGATGTGTTTCATATTATTTCACTCGAGATTTTCTACTAATTTTACTTAGTAGCAACTTATATGTACACAGTAAGTATATGGTGCATGTCCATGAAATAAACTGGACATTGAGTCATTATGAGGGTTTGCATTTTGACTGTAGCACAGATAAGCAGAAACAGTTCTCTACAATTACCATCTTGGGAAAACATGCATTGGCCGGGAATCAAACCCTGGTCAACTGCTTGGGAAGCAGCTATGCTAACCACTATACCACCAACGCTTTTCTCTTTCTACTAATTGTCAATATTACTTAAAGGTCAAAAACATTACGTCAAAGATTAAGTTACTAAGTGGTGATCAGGTGATTCTCACATTACGTGAGCAAGCAAAGCTTTTCACTCTGCGTGGAAAACAGGTTGAACAAATTAGTTTTCAGTAGATTTTGAAAGTTAGGAAAGTGCTTCTGGCATAGCTCCACAGATGCAGTGAACACTGGTTGTGCTCACTTTACTGTTCAATACACCCACAGGACAAAACCCCAAGCCCAAACAAAGCCCAACAAAACAAGTAACGTGGTCTACTTCAGTGTAGTGAAGAGTGCAGTGAGCGTTACATTGGAGAAACTAAACAGCCATTCCATAAGAGAATGTAGCCATATTGTCGCAAGAGCTCCACTGGACCCCTGTCCACCGTCCATCTCCATCTCAAAGCCACCAACCACTCCTTTGAAGATAGTGACGTACAGATCTTAGCCAGAGAAAAGAAATTGTTTGAGAGGGGAGTTAAAGAAGCAGTTTTTGCTAAAAAAGACAGTCCTTCCTTGAATAGGAATGGGGCCTTAGACATCACCTGTCCCCAATATCTAACTCCATTCTCAGACCCAAAGCAAACAAAGGAAAACATAGAGAACAATGGAGTGAGCCATTAGGCCCCTTAAGACTGAATGCAGGTCCATTTAAGATGAAACTGTAAACAATAGCTATTTACACCTTCGGTGTAGTTAGCTCCTCCCTGCAGATAGATGTAAGGCATTGGTCATCAGCAATTCGACCAGAACTTTATAAGCGGCTTGTATAATAAGTGAAACGTCTTCACTCCTACAACTTTTTATCCAGTTGACAGATTTGGCTTTTACTATGTATCAGACCTGGATGACAGAAGGATTACATAGACTTGTGCGTATAAAGTAGATGTGACGACCACTACAATAAGAAACCATTAAAGTTGAGCTATTGTCCTATATGGCTTCTGCTTTTTCCTGCTGCGTTCCCAGCAAACCTGCACAGTAAAGTGGTTCCATGGTGTAATGGTTAACACTCTGGACTCTGAATCCAGCTATCTGCATTCAAATCTTGGTGGGACCTTAAAAAGACTTTTATAACTATGTTTAATGAAGTTTGAAAGAAAGCTTTGTAAACTGCACTGTCAAGATGCAGAACCATAGTCACATGGGAGTCAGATGGGACGACCATCACACTTTTAATCTGAGGGTACAGGGTTCAAGTCCCTGTTCAAGCAATTTTCACATTATGTGAACAAAAAAGCTCTGTTTTCTGCATGGAAAACTGTGTGGACAAATTGATTTGAAGCTTAGGAAAGAGCTGGCTCTTCTGGTATCCTCTGCTTGTGCTCACTAGTGATGGGTAAATGATACCTCAGTGTGTGTATCACACTTTTCCCCTTGTGTGTCGAGACTGTATCACGCTGTGTTGGAAAGTGGTTTAAAAAATGTACTGCAGCTACACTACAAAAGAAACACATTGTAATGAGTTTGCATAACTAAGTGCAAGATATTACTTTTTCCATGTGAACATAACAATTGGGCCCATGTTCAATAATCTCTATGTGAAATTAGAGTGAATATTCCTGTGATGATTAATTGTGTGTGTCATATGAGTGCTTGAGGATTTTAAACATTTTCATTAAGAAAAATTAGTTTTTGAAGCATGTTTGGGCTCAAACGATTTATCCTCTTGGAAACAATTTCTCCAGCTTCAGAGAAAAATGGCTCTTTTATTATACTTACAATGCATCGATTTAGGGCCTCTTTTCTAGAAGCTTGAAGTAAAAAGGAAAGGTGTTTGATTTAGATTATTATTAGCCTCCATAATAATTAGTGACTAATCACAAAAATACTAATCCACCAGTGTACATTCCTCGTGTATTCGGTTCTTTCATGCTGAGCTCTATGATGCCCGGAGCACTGATGATGTTCCGGTTGCATAGGACAACTCCGCTGAGCATTGACGACATTTCACCTGTGGTTCATAAAAATATATATAAAATATTTTGTCTGCCGTGGAAATGGGAATGGAACAAATGACCTGATCAGGTGTTATGAGATCAAAATGATCCCACCACACGGAAATAACTTTCTCTTTCTTGGAGGGTCCATAGTGACGAACAGCGTCGTAGCAACAAGTGTCTCAATCTGTGCGGGATCCTGATGTAGAACTGGCTCCTCAACGACACGTGACACAATGTGATACAATATGACACAGTCACTGTGTCGGTCACGTGACTTTTCTTAAAGCGATACGCTCAGTGACACAGCTCGGCTGAGGCATCGCTTTCAGCGCATGATACGTGTATCGGTGCCTCGACTCGTTTAGACCATCACTAGTGCTCACTTTACAGTTACTCAAAGTGCCAGAAACTGGCATGTGAAATCATATGAAATGTAAAAAGGCTTGAGTTTTTTTTTTTTCTATTAATTCCTTGGAATGTAAATCAGTTACGATGGTCCAGGTTTCAAAGTTCCCTGTTCAGGAGATTTGTGCACTATGTTACCAAAAAGCTGTGTTGAAAACTACCAGGACAAAATGACCTTCCAGACAAGAATTGACAGACGGCTTTGACATATTTACATAAAGGTCTAATGAAATCATAGGAATGTAATGTTAAACTGGCAAGTTCCCTTCTATAATAATTAGCTCCTGTGCAACATCTGAAGAGCAAACATTAGCAGAGGATGGTTTTGATCCATCGACCTCTGGGTTATGGGCCCAGCACGCTCCCGCTGCGCCACTCTGCTTAGTCTGTAGCAGGTTGGGACTCAAACCTACTGACATAGAGTTAGGAGGCCAGTGTCTTATATGTTACATTTCTGGGCATACGCACAACTAGCAGACAAAGACACAGATCTGTGCAGATTGCTGGTCCGTTATATAAAATCTTTCGGGAATCAGATGGGACATGAACCACCCACCCTGGTTTAGGATTACATGCCAGCACACTTTCACTGTGCTCCGCATTACCAGACTGCTAAAAGCTACTGCAGATGAGATTAAAAAAAATCTCTGTTTATCTGTGCATATGACTGAAAGGTTTTATTCTGCATTCTTTTTAATTGTAACTTTATGATGATTATTTATGTTTTGATTTGTGTGATTTTAATGTCTTGTTCTGTAAAGCACTTTGAATTACTCTGTGTACCAGTTGTACTATACAAATAAACTTGCCTTGGTGCCCGTGGTCATCGGACTCGGGGCAGTGACCCCCAAAACTGGAGGAGTGGCTACAGTAGATCCCAGGAAAAAACATCACTTTTTTTTTTATTTCATTTGGTAGGACAATGTATAATTACATTTAGCACAATGGCAGAGATGCTTGTACCAGATTCTACTTTACAGCTAATTTTCAAATCTGTAGTCCTCAGGGCGGGGGATGGGGGGGGGGTCAACATTAATATTTACATAAACATATAAAACACACCACACACACAATACAATTTAAAATGCAAACCTGTGCATGTAACAACTAGGGGTGTGCTAAAATATCGAAACACTGATATGTATCGATATTATTAAAATCGATACGGTATCGATTTATTTGTTTCCTAGTATCGATATCGATATTCCCCCCAGATGTTACTCTTTTACGGGTGAAGAGAAGCGAGAAGCAAGAGAAACGAAAATGTCTTCCTCCCTTAGAAACATGCCTTAATCAAAAAGCACTTCATTGTGTTTTTTAATCTTCCATAAATGGAAGATAAATGCACCATTTCATGTTTTTTTTTTTGGTTTTTTTTGGTTTGTGAAAAATTGGGTTTGACCATTTAAGTAAGGTTGAAGGCCTTTATTTTTTTTCTGAATCGTGTCATATCGATTTGAAATATATCGAATCGTATCGTATCAAAATCGCACTGTATCGAGGTACGTATCGTATCGGCAGCTTCTTGGTGGCTACCCAGCCCTAGTAACAACTAAATGTGCACACATCTCAGACCAGAAAAGTGCAGTACTAGGAACAGCAAAGATACTGCACAGAACCCTCAAGCTCCCAGGCCTCTGGTAGAGGTCCTGAGCGTGGAAAAGAGGATGAGACCCCCCCCCCCCCCCCACAGTGAGGATGAGACTTTTTAGATATGATGTAAGATATATGGAATTATGTATTAAAGAAAAAAAAGTAAATAAATCTACTAAAAAATTTTTTACAAAACAAAGTGTAGTGAGTTTGAGGGTTGGAAAGAAAAATATAAAAGTAAATTAGTGGAGTTATTGAAGTTTTTTCTTTACTACATTGATTCCACAATGCAACATGAGTGTGTCCACAGTTTGAGAGTTTGACGAGTGTGTCTGTGACAGGTCTCTGGTCTGAACAGAGGAGATAACTCCACTGAATCTAACACTCTCTGGTTTACAGTTTCTGTTTGTAGGCTCGGTCTACTGAGGCTACACGAAGTGTGAAAACTA
>JAIEZT010000243.1:0-10000 GCA_019594935.1 Periophthalmus modestus
GGGGCTGAGTCTCATGAGCGGGATGGGCGCGCACGTGAAGAACACAGTGACCAACAGGAACGTCCGCCTGCCCCAGACGTCTGAGAGAGCACCAATCAGAGGAGCCGACATGAACGAGAGCAGGCCCTGGAGACAAGAACAAAGAGGTCACATGACCCTCTGACCTTCTGACCCTGTGACCCTCTGACCCTCTGACCCTCTGACCCCTGACGCTCTGACCCTGTGATCCATCTTGATCTGTGAGCCGACATGAACTCCTCAGGCCCTGGAGACAAGAACAAAGAGGTCACATGACCCTCTGACCCTGTGACTCTCTGACCCTGTGACGCTCTCATCCTCTGACCCTCTGCTCTTCTACTTCTCTGTGGCTCTCTGCTCCTCTGGCTCTGTGGCTCTCTGCTTCTCTGTGGCTCTCTGCTTCTCTGTGGCTCTCTGCTCCTCTGGCTCTGTGGCTCTGTGGCTCTCTGCTTCTCTGTGGCTCTCTGCTTCTCTGTGGCTCTCTGCTTCTCTGTGGCTCTCTGCTTCCCTGTGGCTCTCTGCTTCTCTGTGGCTCTCTGCTCCTCTGGCTCTGTGGCTCTGTGGCTCTCTGCTTCTCTGTGGCTCTCTGCTTCTCTGTGGCTCTCTGCTTCTCTGTGGCTCTCTGCTTCCCTGTGGCTCTCTGCTCCTCTGTGGCTCTGTGGCTCCGTGGCTCTTACCTTGACTCCTTGGATGAGTCCGTTCATGAGGAACGTGTGCTGGGGGAAGGTCTCATGAAGAACCTGCAGAAACAACCATTTTACTCCTGGATCAAATAGTGAGACATGACTGTGACCAGGGCAGGTACGACAGGTGTGACAGGTGTGACAGGTGTGACAGGTACGACGGGTGTGACAGGTACGACAGGTACGACAGGTGTGACAGGTACGACAGGTACGACAGGTGTGACAGGTGTGACAGGTACAACGGGTGTGACAGGTGCGACAGGTGTGACAGGTATGACAGGTGTGACAGGTACGACGGGTGTGACAGGTGCGACAGGTGTGACAGGTGTGACAGGTGTGACAGGTACGACAGGTACGACAGGTGTGACAGGTGTGACAGGTGTGACAGGTGTGACAGGTACGACGGGTACGACGGGTGTGACAGGTACGACAGGTACGACAGGTGTGACAGGTGTGACAGGTACGACAGGTGTGACAGGTGTGACAGGTGTGACAGGTACGACAGGTGTGACAGGTACGACAGGTGTGACAGGTACGACAGGTGTGACAGGTGTGACAGGTACGACGGGTACGACGGGTGTGACAGGTACGACAGGTACGACAGGTGTGACAGGTACGACAGGTATGACAGGTGTGACAGGTGTGACAGGTACGACAGATGTGACAGGTGTGACAGGTACGACAGGTGTGACAGGTACGACAGGTGTGACAGGTACGACAGGTGTGACAGGTGTGACAGGTACGACAGGTGTGACAGGTGTGACAGGTACGACGGGTGTGACAGGTACAACAGGTACGACGGGTGTGACAGGTACGACAGGTACGACAGGTGTGACAGGTATTAAAGAGGAGGTATCAGGTTTGTCACATCATAGTGCACGGTTTGTATCGTGTTTTTGTATATTTATGGGGGATTGCCGTGTGGAGCATGGGTGATGTAGGCTTGTGGGCGGAGCCTCGTACAGGCTAGTACTGCTAACTGTAAGGAGGGTTTGAATAGAGCCTGAGAGAGATCTCTAGATGACTCAAACATGGATGACATCTAAAATGTTTTCAGACATGTTTTTGATGAGGGAACAGTAGCAGAAAGAGCAGTAACAGGAGTAGTAGTAGTTGTAGTAGCAGTAGTAGTAGTAGTTGTAGTAGCAGTAGTAGTAGTTGTTGTAGTAGCAGTAGTAGTAGTTGTTGTAGTAGCAGTAGTAGTAGTAGTTGTAGTAGCAGTAGTAGTAGTAGTTGTAGAAGCAGTAGTAGTAGAAGGAGTAGCAGTAGTAGTAGTTGTAGTAGTAGTAGTAGTAGCAGTAGTAGAAGTAATAGCAGCAGTAGTAGTAGTAGTAGCAGTAGTAGTAGTAGTAGTAGTAGTAGTTTAGTAGTAGTTGTAGTAACTGCAGTTGTAGTAGTTCTTGTAGTACTTGTAGATGTAGTTGTAGTTGTAGCTGTAGCAGTAGTAGTTGTAGCAGTAGTAGTAGTAGTAGTAGTAGTTGTATCAATAGTTGTTGTTGTTGTAGTAGATGTAGATGTAGTAGTAGTAGCAGTAATAGTAGTAGTGGTACTGCAGTACTCACTGTTAACATGGGCGTGGTCAGGAGTCCCCAGGCGAAGAATTCGAGGAAGATGACGACGATGGCGTGGGACACACTGGGACGGCCCACCCCCTGGTGGAGCTGCAACGCAACAACACAAACATGAACTTTAAACAGCCCTGTTGAGTCTCTATGGTTCTCATCTCTGTGGATCATTATGTCATAATTTACACATTTAAATCACAAGATTCAACTAAAACCACTTCAGAAAAGAAAAAGAAACTGTGGAGTCCAGTGGAGCTGACGTCACCGTAAACATCATCACAACAGAGAGCCGCATGCTGCAGCGCCCCCTGTGGACAGAGCACATCACACTACAGCAAGAGGAGGTGCACATCAACAGGAGGTGAGCATCCAGAGGAGAACATCCAGAAGAGGTGAACATCCAGAGGAGAACATCCAGAAGAGGTGAACATCCAGAGGAGAACATCCAGAAGAGAACATCCAGAGGAGAACATCCAGAGGAGAACATCCAGAGGAGAACATCCAGAGGAGGTGAACATCCAGAGGAGAACATTCAGAGGAGCTGAGCATCCAGAGGAGAACATCCAGAGGAGGTGCACATCCAGAGGAGAACATCCAGAAGAGGTGAACATCCAGAGGAGAACATCCAGAAGAGGTGCACATCCAGAGGAGAACATTCAGAGGAGCTGAGCATCCAGAGGAGAACATCCAGAGGAGGTGCACATGAACATCCAGAGGAGAACATCCAGAAGAGGTGAACATCCAGAGGAGGTGAACATCCAGAAGAGAACATCCAGAGGAGAACATCCAGAGGAGAACATCCAGAGGAGGTGAACATCCAGAGGAGAACATCCAGAGGAGAACATCCAGAGGAGAACATCCAGAGGAGGTGAACATCCAGAGGAGAACATCCAGAGGAGGTGAACATCCAGAGGAGAACATCCAGAGGAGAACATCTAGAGGAGGTGAACATCCAGAGGAGAACATCCAGAGGAGGTGAACATCCAGAGGAGGTGAACATCAACAGGAGGTGAACATTCAGAGGAGGTGAGCATCCAGAGGAGAACATCCAGAGGAGAACATCCAGAAGAGAACATCCAGAGAGAACATCCAGAGGAGAACATTCAGAGGAGGTGAACATCCAGAGGAGAACATTCAGAGGAGAACATCCAGAGGAGCTGAACATCCAGAGGAGAACATCCAGAGGAGAACATCCAGAGGAGAACATCCAGAGGAGGTGAACATCCAGAGGAGAACATTCAGAGGAGAACATCCAGAGGAGCTGAACATCCAGAGGAGAACATCCAGAGGAGGTGAACATCAACAGGAGGTGAACATCCAGAGGAGGTGAACATCAACAGGAGGTGAACATCCAGAGGAGGTGCACATCCAGAGGAGCTGAACATCCAGAGGAGAACATCCAGAGGAGGTGCACATCCAGAGGAGGTGAGCATCCAGAGGAGGTGCACATCCAGAGGAGGTGAGCATCCAGAGGAGGTGAACATCCAGAGGAGGTGCACATCCAGAGGAGGTGAGCATCCAGAGGAGGTGAGCATCCAGAGGAGGTGCACATCCAGAACAAGACACTTCACCTCCACTGGCCACAAGTCACATGATGCAGCAGTGACATTAAGGGGGGAGGAGGGGGGAGGAGGGGGGAGGAGGTGTGAGGAGGAGGGGACAGTGGGAGGGCATCAGGTGTAACAGCGCCTCCTGCAGAGCCTGTCCCGCCTCGTGATGGAGGAGCTGCAGTGTCTCTCTCTCTCTCTCTCTTATGTAATCCTCGGTCTGCGCGCGCACGCGCTCCCGTTAACACCGAGCGGCGCGTGCGCGTTTAATAAGAGCTGTTCACGCCACGTGCACGTGACCGTCACAAAGACACGAGCCCCGCGTGTCCGAGACACACGGAGACACGGGGACACGGAGACACCGACACACCGGACAAGGACAAGACACAAACAGAGACATGAGCAGAAAAGAGACAACACAACATCACACACACACACACACACACACACACACACACACACACACACACACACACACACAGGACACACACACACACACACACACACACACACACACACACACACACACACACACATGTTCTGACACATGTTTGATCGGTTTTCTTTCCAAACATGAGCCTCACATGTTTAAACTGTTTATTTAAACCGGAGTAAATCAGTTAAACTCTGAGACTCAGACTCGTGCCTCCCGCTCCACATCATCCACCTGCGGCTCCCGGTCCGGTCCTGTCCGGTCCGGCTCGGTCCTGTCCGGTCCTGCCCGGTCCTGCCCGGTCCTGCCCGGTCCGAGAGCCGCAGGTGGATGATGCGGAGCGGCTCAAAATGGCGCAGAGAGTCGCGCGGATCAATAAGTTTGTGCGTGAGGCTCACCGCGGGCCCGTCCCGGAGGCTGAGCTTCTTCACCAGCACCACGCGGCCGCCCCGAGCCTCCGCCGCGGACATGTCGCAGCTGCCGCGGCTCACGAGGCTCCCGCGGCTCCCGTCCGCCCCATGTCCCACCGGAGCCTCCAGCGTCGGTCCTCAGCCGCCCCCCGGACAGGAGGACTGTCCCCGGGCACGCACGGACGGTCCCGCCGCGGAGGAGCCCAGGCAGAGCGGGCACGGTCCTCTACACGAGCCGGGAGCACCACCGGAGCATCCAGAACCACCGCAGCATCCGGAGCATCCAGACCCACCAGACCGACCAAACCACCGAACCACCAGACCAGCAGACCACCTGACCCACCGGAGCCTCCGCACGATCAGGCTGAGCGCGGAGCAGCAGCGCATCCGCCCCGCCGCAGCATCCCTCCACAATAAGAGCCTGAGCGCGCCCCCGCCGCGCGCTCCTGTGGAGGGGGTGGTGAAGAGGAGGGTTCAGCCCGGGACAAAGGTGGAGGTCCAGTTTCAGCCTCAGCTCCATCAGTCTGCCCCAGGGCAGCTGTGACTCTGATCTGTTTAATGCTCCTCACACAGACCTGGAGCTGGGTTTGTTTCATTCACATGTTTAACACAAACCTGCAGATTCAGGCTGAGTTCTTCTCTCAAACAGAAAACTCTCTGTTCCACCTTGTGATGTCATCATGTGGTGATACAGGAAGTGCTCCACTGTGTTTTTAATCTCCACTAGAATCATCTGGATCATTTCAGTCCTGGAGTTGTCACTTATCTCGACTGAACTAAAGGTAAAAGGAGCTGTTCACTTAAACTACCACTTGATGACATCACAAGGTGGAACAGAGCATTTTGAGGGGATGTTACAGACTAATAATAAAGTGTGACTCAAACATGTGTTTTTGAGAACATCAGTCCGTGGTTCAGCCTCAGTCTCGTCTCGACTGAGTCACACTTTTGTGCTTTTATTCTGAAACTCCTCTGTCTCTTCTTCCTCTGCATCCCTCTGTTCTCACACCTTTTCTCTGCAGCTGTGTTTCTCCTCTTCTTTCTCTCTATCTGTAATCTATCGCTCCGTGTCTGATCTCAAACCCTCTGCATCTCCCAGAATCCTCCTGCTCTTCTCTGAATCGTCTCAAAGTCCTCCTCACGATGACATCAGCCCCAAACCGCCGCTGACACAGGAAGTGAGAGTCTGACCTTCACAATAAACCCCAACTCCGACTCGTGCTCAGACTGCCCCGGCCATAGGGGGCGCTGTGACGCGTGTGTGCGCTCACGCCTTCAGCCTGTGCTCCCTTCACACTCTGCAGGTGACCCCCGTGACCTCTGACCCCTGTGCCCCGCGTGGCCCTGCGCTCTGAGGCTTTTATTTTGTGGCGCAGCTTCCTGTTCGTCTGGATGCGTCAGATTGACAGATGTGAGCTCACGTGTCGGTGGATGTGGCGCCTGATGCTGCGTCTGAATAAAACATGGATCAAAAAAAATTAATAAAAAATGAGAAATCTAAAACGTGACTTCCATCGTCGCCATGGAGACGGTCACGTGACCTCCCCCAGAGGTCATTCAGGGTCATGTGAGGATGAGGTCCAAACGACCAAGAGACAAGACTCAAAGAGAGAAGAAATACTCCAACAAATCAGATAAAAGTATCTGTGAGACCTGGTTTAGTCCTGGTTCAGTCCTGGTTTAGTCCTGGTTTAGACCTGGTTTAGTCCTGGTTTAGACCTGGTTCAGTCCTGGTTCAGTCCTGGTTTAGTCCTGGTTCAGTTCTGGTTCAGTCCTGGTTTAGTCCTGGTTCAGTTCTGGTTCAGTCCTGGTTCAGTCCTGGTTTAGTCCTGGTTCAGTTCTGGTTCAGTCCTGGTTTAGACCTGGTTCAGTTCTGGTTCAGTCCTGTTTTAGACCTGGTTCAGTTCTGTTCAGTCCTGGTTCAGTCCTGGTTCAGTCCTGGTTCAGTCCTGGTTTCAGTTCAGTTCTGGTTCAAGTTCTGGTTTAGTCCTGGTTCAGTTCTGGTTCAGTCCTGGTTTAGTCCTGGTTCAGTTCTGGTTCAGTCCTGTTTTAGACCTGGTTCATGGTCCTGGTTCAGACCTGGTTCAGTTCTGGTTTCAGACCTGGTTCAGACCTGGTTCAGTTCTGGTTCAGTCCTGGTTTAGACCTGGTTCAGTCCTGGTTTAGACCTGGTTCAGTTCTGGTTCAGTCCTGGTTTAGTCCTGGTTCAGTTCTGGTTCAGTCCTGGTTCAGTCCTGGTTTAGTCCTGGTTCAGTCCTGGTTCAGTCCTGGTTCAGTCCTGGTTCAGTCCTGGTTCAGTCCTGGTTCAGTCCTGGTTCAGTCCTGGTTTAGTCCTGGTCAGTCCTGTTCAGTCCTGGTTCAGTCCTGGTTTAGTCCTGGTTCAGTTCTGGTTCAGTCCTGGTTCAGTCCTGGTTCAGTTCTGGTTCAGTCCTGGTTCAGTCCTGGTTCAGTCTGGTTTTAGTCCTGGTTCAGTCCTGGGTTAGTCCTGGTTCAGTCCTGGTTCAGTCCTGGTCAGTCCTGGTTTAGTCCTGGTTCAGTTCTGGTTCAGTCCTGGTTCCTCTGGTTCAGTCCTGGTTCAGTCCTGGTTTAGTCCTGGTTCAGTTCCTGGTTCAGTCCTGGTTCAGTCCTGGTTCAGTCCTGGTTTAGTCCTGGTTCAGTCCTGGTTTAGTCCTGGTTTAGACCTAGTTTAGAGCGGTATGTTGTCAGGGGCTTCGTGCCCTTGGTGGGGTCACCCATGGCAAACAGACCCTGGGCGATGGGTTCGGAGCCTTTCATGACAAACAGAAAATCAAGACCATTTATGTCGCCCAGACTAGCGTCACTCGGGCTCCACCCTGGAGCCAGGCCTGGGGTGGAGACTCGAAAGCAAGCGCCTTGTGGCTGCGCCTTTCCCCACGGGGCCCGGCCGGGCTCAGCCTAAAGGACCGACGTGGACCCACCACCTGCGGGAGGATGTGTAAGGGGCCAGTGCAGAGAGATCTGGGCGGCAGTCGAAGGCGGGGGCCTCGACAACCAGATCACATGGAATGTCCCCTCACTGGGAGGAGTCTGAGCTTGTGCAGGAGGTAGAGCGATAACGACTAGATACAGTCGGCCTCACCTCCAGCACAGTTTGGGCTCTGGAACCCAACGCCTTGAGAGGGGCTGGACTCTCCATGTCTCTGGTGTTGCCCGTGGGGAGCGGCGGTGAGCTGGTGTGGGCTCATTGCCCCACAGCTCAGCCGCCTCGTGTTGGAGTTCACCCCAGTGAACAAGAAGGTCGTGTCCCTGCACCTTCGGGTCGGGGACAGGTCTCTCACTGTTGTGTCGCCTATGGGCCAAACAGCAGTGCAGAGTACCTGGACTTCTTGGAATTCCTGGGAGGTGTATTAGACAGTGCACCCACCCGGGACTCCATTGTTCTCCTGGGGGACTTCAACGCCCATGTGGGTGACGACAGTGACACCTGGAGGGGCGTGATCAGGAAGAACGGCCTCCCTGATCTGAACCCGAGTGATGTTCTGTTATTGGACGTCTGTGTCACAGTTTGTCCATAACAAACACCATGTTCCAACACAAGGTCCATCAGTGCACGTGGCACCAGGACACCTTAGGTCGGAGGTTGATGATCGACTTTGTTCTTGTGTCATCTGACCTCCGGCCGCGTGTTTTGGACACTCGGGTGAAGAGAGGAGCAGAGCTGTAGAGCACCACCTGGTGGTGAGTTGGATCCACTGGTGGAGGAGGAAGCCTGACAGACCTGGCAGACTCAAGCGTATCATGAGGGTCTGTTGGGAACATCTAGTAGAGCCCCTTTGGCAGGGGGATCTTCAACTTGCACCTCCAGGAGAGCTTTTCCCTGATCCCAGGGGAGGTTGGGGACATGGACTCAGAGTGGGCCCTGTTCTCCACCTCTGCTGCCCATGGGGCTGCTTGTAGCTGTGGTCGTAAGGTCTGCGGTGCTTGTCGCGGTGGCAACCCCCAAACCAGGTGGTGGACACCAGAAGTAAGGGATGTCGTCAGGCTGAAGAAGGAGTCCTATCGAGCCTTGTTCGCTTGTGGGACTCCTGAGGCAGCTGGCGAGTATCGGTGGGCCAAGCGTGCCGTGGCTCATGCTGTTGTGGAGGCAAAAACTCGGGGTTGGGAGGAGTTCGGGGAGGCCATGGAGGAGGACTATCAGACGGCTCCAAAGAAATTCTGGCAAACCGTCCGGCGCCTCAGGAGGAGGAAGCAGTGCTTCACCAACACTGTTTACAGTGTGGGTGGAGAGCTGCTGACCTCGACTGGGGACGTTGTCGAAAAGTGGAAGGAATAATTTGAGAATCGTCTCAATCCCACTGTCAGGTCTTCTGAGGAGGAAGCAGAGACTGGGGACCTGGAGGTGGACTCATCCATCACCCTGGTTGGAGTCACTGAGGTGGTTGGCAAGCTCCTCGGTGGCAAGGCTCCGGGGGTGAATGAGATCCGTCCTGAGGACCTCAAGTCTCTGGATGTTGTGGGTCTTGGCTGACACGTATCTGTAACATCATGTGGTGGTCGGGGGCAGTACCTCTGGACTGTCAGACCGGGGTGGTGGTCCCTCTGTATAAGAAGGGGGACCAGAGGGTGTGTTCCAATTATAGAGGAGTCACACTCCTCACTTCCCGGTAAGGTCTATTTCAGGGACTGGAGAGGAGAATCTGACAAATTGTCGAACCTTAGATTCAGGAGGAGCAGTGTCGTTTTTGTTCTGGTCGTGGAACACTGGACCAGCTCTACACTTTCCATCGGGTCCTCATTCGACCGTGTCCCTCACGGTGTCCTTTGGGGGGTGCTCTGGGAGTATGGGGTCCGGGGCCCTTTACTAAGGGCTGTCCGGTCCCTGTGTGACTGGAGCAGGAGCTGTGTCTCTGCAGTGAGTCAGACTTGTTCCTGGTGCATGTTGGATCCACCAGGGCTGCACTTTGTCACCGGTTTTGTTCATTATATTTATGGACAGAATTTCTAGGTGCAGTCAGGGGCCGGAGGGGGTCTGGTTCAGGGGCCGGAGGGGGCCCGGTTCAGGGGCCGGAGGGGGCCCGGTTCAGGGGCCGGAGGGGGCCCGGTTCAGGGGCCCGAGGGGGTCCGGTTCAGGGGCCGGAGGGGGGCCGGTTCAGGGGCCGGAGGGGTCTGGTTCAGGGGCCGGAGGGGGGCCGGTTCAGGGGCTGGAGGGGGTCTGGTTCAGGGGCCCGAGGGGGTCCGGTTCAGGGGCTGGAGGGGGTCTGGTTCGGGGACCACAGGATCATCTCTGCTGTTTGCAGATGATGTTGTCCTGATGTTTCTTCAGGACCTGCAGCACTGGGGGGTTTGAGCCGAGTGTGAAGAGTCTGGATGAGAATCAGCTCCT
>JAIEZT010000243.1:17500-75316 GCA_019594935.1 Periophthalmus modestus
ACTACTACGAGTACTACTACTACTACTACTACACCACGAGAAGGTACAACTACTACTACTACGAGTACTACTACTACTACTACTACACCACGAGAAGGTACAACTACTACTACGAGTACTACTACTACTACTACACACCACGAGAAGGTACAACTACTACTACGAGTACTACTACTACTACTACACCACGAGAAGGTACAACTACTACTACGAGTACTACTACTACTACTACTACTACACCACGAGAAGGTACAACTACTACTACGAGTACTACTACTACTACTACTACACCACGAGAAGGTACAACTACTACTACGAGAGTACTACTACTACTACTACACACGAGAAGGTACAACTACTACTACGAGTACTACTATACTACTACACCACGAGAAGGTACAACTACTACTACGAGTACTACTACTACTACTACTACTACACCACGAGAAGGTACAACTACTACTACGAGAGAGTACTACTACTACTACTACTACTACACCACGAGAAGGTACAACTACTACTACGAGTACTACTACTACTACTACTACTACACCACGAGAAGGTACAAGTACTACTACGAGTACTACTACTACTACTACTACACCACGAGAAGGTACAACTACTACTACGAGTACTACTACTACTACTACTACTACACCACGAGAAGGTACAATTACTACTACGAGTACTACTACTACTACTACTACTACTACACCACGGGAAGGTACAACTACTACTACGAGTACTACTACTACTACTACTACTACACCACGAGAAGGTACAACTACTACTACGAGTACTACTACTACTACTACTACTACTACACCACGAGAAGGTACAACTACTACTACGAGTACTACTACTACTACTACTACTACACCACGAGAAGGTACAACTACTACTACGAGTACTACTACTACTACACCACGGGAAAGTACAACTACTACTACGAGTACTACTACTACTACTACTACTACACCACGAGAAGGTACAACTACTACTACGAGTACTACTACTACTACTACTACACCACGAGAAGGTACAACTACTACTACGAGTACTACTACTACACCACGGGGAAGGTACAACTACTACTACGAGTACTACTACTACTACTACTACACCACGAGAAGGTACAACTACTACTACGAGTACTACTACTACTACTACTACTACACCACGAGAAGGTACAACTACTACTACGAGTACAACTACTACTACTACTACACCACGAGAAGGTACAACTACTACTACGAGTACTACTACTACTACTACTACACCACGAGAAGGTACAACTACTACTACGAGTACTACTACTACTACTACACCACGAGAAGGTACAACTACTACTACGAGTACTACTACTACTACTCCTACACCACGAGAAGGTACAACTACTACTACGAGTACTACTACTACTACTACTACACCACGAGAAGGTACAACTACTACTACGAGTACTACTACTACTACTACTACTACACCACGGGAAGGTACAACTACTACTACGAGTACTACTACTACTACTACTACACCACGAGAAGGTACAACTACTACTACGAGTACTACTACTACTACTACACCACGAGAAGGTACAACTACTACTACGAGTACTACTACTACTACTACTACACCACGAGAAGGTACAACTACTACTACGAGTACTACTACTACTACTACTACACCACGAGAAGGTACAACTACTACTACGAGTACTACTACTACTACTACTACACCACGAGAAGGTACAACTACTACTACGAGTACTACTACTACTACTACTACACCACGAGAAGGTACAACTACTACTACGAGTACTACTACTACTACTACTACACCACCACGAAGGTACAACTACTACTACGAGTACTACTACTACTACTACTACACCACGAGAAGGTACAACTACTACTACGAGTACTACTACTACTACTACTACACCACGAGAAGGTACAACTACTACTACGAGTACTACTACTACTACTACTACACCACGAGAAGGTACAACTACTACTACGAGTACTACTACTACTACTACTACACCACGAGAAGGTACAACTACTACTACGAGTACTACTACTACTACTACTACACCACGAGAAGGTACAACTACTACTACGAGTACTACTACTACTACTACTACTACACCACGAGAAGGTACAACTAGTACTACGAGTACTACTACTACTACTACTACACCACGAGAAGGTACAACTACTACTACGAGTACTACTACTACTACTACTACACCACGAGAAGGTACAACTACTACTATGAGTACTACTACTACTACTACTACACCACGAGAAGGTACAACTACTACTACGAGTACTACTACTACTACTACACCACAAGGTACTATTACTACTACTACTACATAAACCCCTGATACAAATACTGAGCACTCTTAGTTGTGATGTCACTTCCGGGTCCATCAGTGGATAAAGTCACTGAACACTTGTTGAAGTCTTCTTTGGTTCAACCTGAGGCTATAGGTCTTCTTCTGATGTTCTGCAGTCTTCTTCTGATGTTCTGAGGTCTTCTTCTGATGTTCTGAGGTCTTCTTCTGATGTTCTAAGGTCTTCTTCTGATGTTCTAAGGTCTTCTTCTGATGTTCTGAGGTCTTCTTCTGATGTTCTGAGGTCTTCTTCTGATGTTCTAAGGTCTTCTTCTGATGTTCTAAGGTCTTCTTCTGATGTTCTGAGGTCTTCTTCTGATGTTCTGCAGTCTTCTTCTGATGTTCTGAGGTCTTCTTCTAATGTTCTGAGGTCTTCTTCTGATGTTCTAAGGTCTTCTTCTGATGTTCTGAGGTCTTCTTCTGATGTTCTGAGGTCTTCTTCTTCTGTTCTGAGGTCTTCTTCTTCTGTTCTGATGTCGTCCTCTGATGTTAGAAGTCTTCTTCTTCACTGAGGCCTTTTTCTGCATTCTGCAGTCTTCTTCTGATGTTCTGCGGTCTTCTTCTGATGTTCTGCGGTCTTCTTCTGATGTTCTGCGGTCTTCTTCTGATGTTCTGAGGTCTTCTTCTGTTATGAGATCTTCTGTTATGAGGTCTTCCTCTGATGTTAAAAGTCTTCTTCTTCTCTGAGGTCTTTTTCTGATGTTCTAAGGTATTTTTCGAACATTCTGCGGTCTTCTTCTGATGTTCTGAGGTCTTCTTCTGATGTCCTGATGTCTTCTGACATTCAGAAGTCTTCTTCTTCTCAGGTCATAGTCCCGAGCTCTAAATCTGAGCTGATCTTCTGATCTTCTCAGGATCTGTATCTGTTTGGTGGCAAAGTCCAGAGTGAAGATGGAGCTGAGAACTCCTCCAACGAGATCCACAAACTCAGCCTGGGTCAGTCCCTCCCCTTACACCTCCTCCCATCACACCTCCTCCCATCACTCCTCCTCCTTTGACTCCACCTCCTCCTTTAACTCCTGATCAGGCACCTGGCAGCACACAAGCTTCACAGCAAGAGAGTCTATGGAAAACTCCTGGGCCTTTCAGTGGAGATTGCATGTTCTCTCTGTGTCTGTGGAGTTTGTTCTCTCTGTGTCTGTGGAGTTTGTTCTCTCTGTGTCTGTGTGGAGTTTGTTCTCTCTGTGTCTGTGTGGAGTTTGTTCTCTCTGTGTCTGTGGAGTTTGTTCTCTCTGTGTCTGTGTGGAGTTTGTTCTCTCTCTGTGTCTGTGGAGTTTGTTCTCTCTGTGTCTGTGGAGTTTGTTCTCTCTGTGTCTGTGTGGAGTTTGTTCTCTCTGTGTCTGTGGAGTTTTTCTTCTCTCTGTGTCTGTGGAGTTTGTTCTCTCTGTGTCTGTGGAGTTTGTTCTCTCTGTGTCTGTGGAGTTTGTTCTCTCTGTGTCTGTGGAGTTTGTTCTCTCTGTGTCTGTGGAGTTTGTTCTCTCTGTGTCTGTGTGGAGTTTGTTCTCTCTGTGTCTGTGGAGTTTGTTCTCTCTGTGTCTGTGGAGTTTGTTCTCTCTGTGTCTGTGGAGTTTGTTCTCTCTGTGTCTGTGTGGAGTTTGTTCTCTCTGTGTCTGTGGAGTTTGTTCTCTCTGTGTCTGTGGAGTTTGTTCTCTCTGTGTGTCTGTGGAGTTTGTTCTCTCTGTGTCTGTGGAGTTTGTTCTCTCTGTGTCTGTGTGGAGTTTGTTCTCTCTGTGTCTGTGGAGTTTGTTCTCTCTGTGTCTGTGTGGAGTTTGTTCTCTCTGTGTCTGTGGAGTTTGTTCTCTCTGTGTCTGTGTGGAGTTTGTTCTCTCTGTGTCTGTGTGGAGTTTGTTCTCTCTGTGTCTGTGGAGTTGTTCTCTCTGTGTCTGTGGAGTTTGTTCTCTCTGTGTCTGTGGAGTTTGTTCTCTCTGTGTCTGTGTGTGGAGTTTGTTCTCTCTGTGTCTGTGGAGTTTTGTTCTCTCTGTGTCTGTGTGGAGTTTGTTCTCTCTGTGTCTGTGTGGAGTTTGTTCTCTCTGTGTCTGTGGAGTTTGTTCTCTCTGTGTCTGTGGAGTTTGTTCTCTCTGTGTCTCAGGTGTTTTGTTGTTTTCAGTGAAGATGAAGTGGAAGGTTCCTCTGTACGTGGGAGTCCCTCCAACGAGACGCCACGGACACACAGCGTTTGTGCTGCACAGCCACGTGAGTACAAGTACTACAAGTACTACTACAATACTACTACTGTACTTCTACTATAGTACTGTCACGATGCCTGTATCTGCCTCCTGTATGTTCGGCCCTGTTCTGTTTGGTTTTGCTGGATCCTCGAGTTCAGTTCAGTTCCTTCGTGTCACTGGTTCCTGAGTTTGTTTCGTTCATGTTTTTCTGTTCATCTGTTTTTACCCCGAGAAGTTTTCGCAATAAACCTGCTCTGATTCTTGACACGGCGTTGGGCTGTGTACTCTGTGTACTCTGTGTACTGCGTTTGGGTCCACCACACCTCGGTTACAAGTACTACTACTACAACTAAAGTTTGTTTTGATTGACAGTTGTACGTGTTCGGGGGGCGGGACAGAGACCAAGACTTCAACGACCTGAAAGTCATGAAACTGATCAACCCGTCAGAGAGACAACCAGGTACTAGACCGGGTCTAAACCAGGACTAAACCAGGACTAAACCAGGATTAAACCAGGACTAAACCGGGACTAAACCGGGACTAAACCAGGACTAAACCGGGACTAAACCAGGATTAAACCAGGACTAAACTGGGACTAAACCAGGTCTAACCCGGGTTTTCTCTCAGTGCTGAAGGGGATCCTGTCGGAGTTCGGTCTGCAGGGCGTCGGTCACAGGTCCATTTAAATATTTTCTTGTATTTGTGATTTTAAATATTCATGTTCCACTTTCGTCTCATTCTTAGTTTCACTCCCACAAAAATCCCCAACGTGCGCTATGACATCACTGAGTCTCTCCCGACCAATCAGAGCACAGCAATGACCACCAGTCCTCAGGTAGGTCCAGACTGAGGCCCAGGTGTACGGGGGAGAGAGCGGACCATGTGACGGGACCATGTGACGAGACCATGTGACGGGACCGTGTGACGAGACCATGTGACGGGACCGTGTGACGAGATCGTGTGACGGGGCCGTGTGACGGGACCGTGTGACGAGACCGTGTGACGGGACCGTGTGACGGGACCGTGTGACGGGACCGTGTGACGA
This sequence comes from Periophthalmus modestus, assembly GCA_019594935.1. NCBI lineage: Eukaryota > Metazoa > Chordata > Actinopteri > Gobiiformes > Gobiidae > Periophthalmus > Periophthalmus modestus. The sequence goes on from JAIEZT010000243.1 coordinate 23,112, forward strand.
GACCATGTGACGGGACCGTGTGACCGGACCGTGTGACCGGACCATGTGACAGGACCGTGTGACCGGACCATGTGACGAGACCGTGTGACGGGACCGTGTGACGGGACCGTGTGACGGGACCGTGTGACGGGACCGTGTGACGGGACCGTGTGACGAGACCATGTGACGGGACCGTGTGACCGGACCGTGTGACCGGACCATGTGACAGGACCGTGTGACCGGACCGTGTGACCGGACCGTGTGACCGGACCATGTGACGAGACCGTGTGACGGGACCGTGTGACGGGACCGTGTGACGGGACCGTGTGACCGGATCATGTGACCGGACCATGTGACCGCTCTGACCAATCAGAGCGAGGGAAGGTCCTGGTCTCTCTTGACCCTGGTCTAAATCCTGGGTTAGTCCCGGTTCTGACCCTGGTCTCGGTCTTGGTCTCGTCTCCAGGTGGCGGTTCTCAGAGACTTTGGTTCTGTTCGGGACGAGGCCATGAGGATGATCCAGAACGCCTTCCACCTGCTGGACCAAGAGTTCACCAAACTGGACCGGTACTGGAACTGTAGACCTGGTTTAGACCCAGTGTAGACCCGGTTTAGACCCGGTTTAGACCCAGTTTAGTCCCGGTTTAGACCCGGTTTAGTCCCGGTTTAGTCCCAGTTTAGTCCCGGTTTAGACCCGGTTTAGTCCTGGTTTAGTCCTGGTCTAGTCCCGGTTTAGACCCGGTTTAGTCCTGGTTCAGTCCCAGTTCAGTCCTGGTTCAGTCCTGGTTCAGTCCCAGTTCAGTCCCGGTTCAGTCCCGGTTCAGTCCCGGTTTAGACCCGGTTTAGACCCGGTTTAGACCCGGTTTAGTCCCGGTTTAGACCCGGTTTAGACCCGGTTTAGTCCCGGTTTAGACCCGGTTTAGTCCTGGTTTAGTCCTGGTCTAGTCCCGGTTTAGACCCGGTTTAGTCCCGGTTCAGTCCCAGTTCAGTCCTGGTTCAGTCCCGGTTTAGACCCGGTTTAGACCCGGTTTAGACCCGGTTTAGTCCCGGTTTAGTCCCAGTTCAGTCCTGGTTTAGTCCCGGTTTAGACCCGGTTTAGTCCTGGTTTAGACCCGGTTTAGTCCTGGTTTAGTCCCGGTTTAGACCCGGTTTAGTCCTGGTTTAGTCCTGGTTTAGACCCGGTTTAGTTCTGGTTTAGTCCTGGTTTAGTCCCGGTTTAGTCCTGGTTTAGTCCCGGTTTAGACCCGGTTTAGTCCCAGTTTAGACCCGGTTTAGTCCCAGTTTAGACCCGGTTTATCTCACGTGTGCTCTTCTTCAGAGAGAGGGCTGAGTTGAGTCGAGTGGGGCTGGAGCTGCAGCGAGACAGAGAAAACCTGGAGGCTCTGAGAGAACAGCAACAACAGGTACGAACGACCCTGACCTCTGACCCCTGACCTCTGACCTCTGACCCCTGACCTCTGACCTGTACTAAAATGTCCTAAACCTGAGCAGACAGATGAGAGCAGGTTTCACCATGAGCAGGACTGACTCTGGTAATGACTCAAACTGGGGAATGACCATAGACTGTATTTATAAATGCACAGAGCTAACCTGTTAGCCGCCGCGATACAAGCAGGAAGTGATCATGTGGCACTTCCTGCTCCATCGACTCTGGCTCCAGTTCACTTTCTGTGTAAAACCTGTGTCTCTCTCTGTACCTGCTGCCGGGCGGGAAGGGCGTTACCATCAACTCCTCATTGGCTGTTTGGTTTCGGGCTCGGATTTCCAAATATGGTCCGTTTGGAGATTAGCCGCTATAAGTGCTAGCCTCATCATGTCATCATGTAAACGCTGTGAGTGACGAGACCAGAGCAGAGACCAGGACCAGGACCAGGACCAGGACCAGGACCAGAGCAGAGACCAGGACCAGGACCAGGACCAGGACCAGACCAGGACCAGGACCAGGACCAGACCAGAGACCAGGACCAGGACCAGGACCAGACCAGGACCAGAGCAGAGACCAGGACCAGGACCAGAGACCAGGACCAGAGACCAGGACCAGGACCAGAGCAGAGACCAGGACCAGGACCAGACCAGGACCAGAGCAGAGACCAGGACCAGGACCAGAGACCAGGACCAGACCACCAGGACCAGGACCAGGACCAGGACCAGGACCAGACCAGACCAGGACCAGACCAGAGACCAGGACCAGGACCAGACCAGGACCAGAGACCAGAGACCAAGACCAGGACCAGGACCAAAGTAGACTGGAAGCTTCGGAGCTCAAGTTCTGTCTCATGGTTTGTTTGTCTGTTTGTTTGTTTGTTTGTTTATCTGTTTGTTTACTTGTTTGTTTTCAGGAGGTGCGGGAGATGGTGGAGAGGCATCGCGCTCAGAACGAGGCGTGGCTCCGAGCGCGAGCCGAAGAAAACGACCGAGAGAGGAGAGAGCTCAGCCGCATAAGGGTAAATACTGTGAAAAGTACTGCAAAAAGTACTACTACAACAAGATAATACACGAGTATATAGGCACGTACTGCAAAAAGGACAAGGAAAAGTACTGTCCTGCTCCTCCTGACCTGTGGGGGCAGTAGGAGTCGTATAAGTGTTTGAAAGTGTTTGAAATACACTGTGTGTCTCAGGAGGAGGTGGTGGAGGAGCAGCAGAGACTGAAGGAGGAGCAGGAGTCTGTCCAGAAACGCTCCGAGCACCTGCTGACCATCATGCAACAGTTCAAAGGGATGTGACCGGTCATGTGATCAGAGAGGAGCCATGTGACTGGTCATGTGATCAGAGAGGAGCCATGTGACCGGTCATGTGATCAGAGACGTGTCATGTGACCGGTCATGTGATCAGAGATGAGCCATGTGACCAGAGGCGTCATGTGACCAGAGGCGTCATGTGATCAGAGGCGTCATGTGATCAGAGGCGTCATGTGATCAGAGGCGTCATGTGATCAGAGGCGTCATGTGATCAGAGGAGTCATGTGATCAGAGGCGTCATGTGATCAGAGGCGTCATGTGACCGCACGAGGACCATCATGAGGCCGTTTAAAGGGACGTGCCGCAGACCTTCATGGACAGATGATTGTTTCTCTGCTCGCTGTTGAACTTTGATCACTCGGCGCCGCTGCTCTCGGGGTTTCGTCGGGTCAAATGCTCCGTCAGACGAGGCCGGTCCGTGTTAAAGTCTAGAATACGTTTATTTCATGATGTTGTGTCTTTATCTGCTCTCCTCAGTGTCACTAAACGTTCACCATAACCACACGACGCCACAGACCTCAACTCAAAACATGTTAGCCACGTTAGCCGTTAGCTCAGATGACACTTTTGTGCTAAATATGGTTTTAAAACAACAAAAGGTTCACACACTGAACACTTTAAGCTCGCTAAAGCTAATACTAATGCTAATGCTAACGGCTATAGGAAAATCACAGAGGACTGGCTCTGGTGTTCTGGAATCTTCCCAGACTAGCACAGATGCTAAGTGGACGTTAGCATTAGCATTGAGCGCTGTATTTTCTAATGTCTCTGTGAGTATGACCCGTCCAACAGTCAGAAAGAGAGAGAATAATGTGTGAAAAAACAAAATAAAAGTGACATTTAAAGTCAGGACTTGGTCTGATTCACATAAAAACAACATGTCCACAGAAAAACAAAAACATGTCCAACCCAACGACCAAAGAGTCAAGTCCACTGTCCTCACGGTCTGAAGGTCCTACATTAGACCTGGTTTAGTCCTGGTTTAGTCCTGGTTTAGTCCTGGTTCAGTCCTGGTTCAGTCCTGGTTTAGTCCTGGTTCAGTCCTGGTTTAGTCCTGTTTTAGTCCTGGTTTAGTCCTGTTTTAGTCCTGTTTTAGTCCTGTTTTAGTCCTGTTTTAGTCCTGGTTTAGTACTGGTTTAGTACTGGTTTAGTCCTGTTTTAGTCCTGGTTCAGTCCTGGTTCAGTCCTGGTTTAGTCCTGTTTTAGTCCTGGTTCAGTCCTGGTTTAGTCCTGGTTCAGTCCTGGTTCAGTCCTGGTTCAGTCTTGGTTTAGTCTTGGTTTAGTCCTGGTTTAGTCCTGGTTTAGTCCTTGTTTAGACCTGGTTTAGTCCTGGTTTAGTCCTGGTTTAGTCCTGGTTCAGTCCTGGTTCAGTCCTGGTTTAGTCCTGGTTCAGTCCTGGTTCAGTCCTGGTTCAGTCCTGGTTCAGTCCTGGTTTAGTCCTGGTTTAGTCCTGGTTTAGTCCTGGTTCAGTCCTGGTTCAGTCCTGTTTTAGTCCTGGTTTAGTCCTGGTTTAGTCCTGGTTCAATCCTGGTTTAGTCCTGTTTTAGTCCTGTTTTAGTCCTGGTTTAGTCCTGGTTTAGTCCTGGTTTAGTCCTGTTTTAGTCCTGGTTTAGTCCTGGTTTAGTCCTGGTTCAGTCCTGGTTTAGTCCTGGTTTAGACCTGGTTTAGTCCCGGTTCAGTCCTGGTTCAGTTCTGTTGCTATAGAAACATGTAACAGGAAGTGTGCTGCTGCTGCTGCTGTTGTCATAGTAACATGTAAATAAATGAAAACTGAAGTGTGAAACAAGACGAAAAGGAAAGACCACGAGAGAAAGGAGACGAAGAGACGAGAGAGGAGACAAGGAGAGAGGAGACGAGGAGACGAGGAGAGAGGAGAGGAGGAGACCTAGAGACAAGGAGAGAGGAGACGAGGAGAGAGGAGGAGTCATGAGTGTGGGACCAGAGGAGCTGAGTTTGAACCAAGACCAGGACTGGACCAGGTCTGAGTTTATTTGGATCTTAACGTCACATTTAAAGTGTTTAACCTTAGATCCGTGTTTATGACGGTGTAGCTCATGACGGCGTGAGCTTTAAACGACTGCGGCCTCGGTTTAAACACTTTAAACATTGTTTTGAATGAACAGGAAGTGACATCACACAGTCCGACACTAAACTCGGCGTTCATCTAAAAGTCTGACACGATCAGTCTGTCCCAGGGCAGCTATGGCTGGAATAGATACTTTGCAGTGACTTTGCAGTGTCCTACATGTATGTCTATGGTGGAATGTTCTGCCGTTACCATGGAGACACAACGCTCACATTAGCAAAAACTGACGAAAGTGTTTTAAAAATCATCTGAAAACTCCAAAAAAATGATCAGGAGGCTGTGATCAGTCTGAGCTCATGTTTGAAAAACATGAGCTGCTAACTGTTGCTAGCTAATGCTAATGCTAGCTAGCTTGTGACTAATGTTATTCGAGAGGGACTTGTTTAACAGCACACATCACCTGTCAGAGTCACTTCCGTGTTAGAAAACGACGTGTCCAGTGGCGCTGACGTCGCTGTAAACGTCTCAGGGAAGAACACGGCTGATTTAAAACTGCACCGTCTCAGAGCAAAGGACGAAGTTTAAATCTGTCACTGGACAAATCGTTGTAGGACTGAAGACGTTTTGCTGCTCGTCTAAGTCTCTTCTTCACTTCTGGTCAGATTCCTGCTGGACACTGACTTATATCTGTCTGAAGGAGGCGCTAACGACACTGAAACAAAGAGCTTTTCTTTATAGTTTCAGCCTAAATGTGCCTAATGACTCGCTCTATTGTTCTCTTTGTTTACTTTTGTTCTCTTTGGGTCTGAGGATGGAGTTGTAGACGGGGGAGAGATTATGTCTCAGGCTCCTGTTTAATGAAGGATTATCTTTCTAACAAAAATATCTTCTTTAACTCTCCTCTCAAACCATTTCTTTTCTCTCAGATCTGTTCTTCTCTCTCTTCAGAGGTGAGTGTGTTTGAGATGTAGATGAACATCAGACTGTGGTCCTGAGCTGCTCTCTCTCTCTCTCTTATGTAGTGAACATCAGACTGTTCATTCTCTCATTCTCTTATGTAGATGAACATCAGACTGTGGTCCTGAGCTGTGTCTCTCAGACTGTGGTCCTGAGCTGTTGTGTTGGTTCATTCTCTTATGTAGATGAACATCAGACTGTGGTCCTGAGCTGCTCTCTCTCGTGTTGGTTCATTCTCTTATGTAGATGAACATCAGACTGTGGTCCTGAGCTGCTCTCTCGTGTTGGTTCATTCTCTTATGTCTGTTAGTTTCTCCAGTGTGACTCACTTCACTCTTCACTTCACTGATGGAGTCGACACATCACTTTGTTCATGTCTCGGGGTTTTTGTCGGGGTTTTGTCTTAAAGTGTTTGTAGGTAAAAGACCAGAATCTCAGACTGAAAATCCTCTGAAGTTTTTCAGACACTGTGTGAGGAACAGTTACACGTTTACCTCTAGGTTCAGATTCTCTGTTGTCCTGTCCAGGGAATCTGAACCTAGAAGGATAAATTTCCTCTTTTGCCGTGGATCAGACCTGGACTGACATCTGCACTGTCTCATGTTCCTCGTGTGACCTCCAGGGGGCAGCTGTGGGCTGTGAGTCCGATTCCTGAGACAGTGGACGACTTTCTGAAGAACTTCCTTCTGAGACTCGGTTTAGCCCGAACTCTGGACTGTTTCCAGCGAGAATGGTACCAGAACCAGGACCAGAACCAGGGTCCACAAAGGTGAGTCCTGGTTCAGTCATGGTTCAGTCATGGTTCAGTCCTGGTTTAGTCCTGGTTTAGTCCTGGTTTAGTCCTGGTTCAGTCCTGGATTAGTCCTGGTTCAGTCCTGGTTTAGTCCTGGTTTAGTCCTGGTTTAGTCCTGGTTTAGTCCCGGTTCAGACCCGGTTTAGTCCCGGTTCAGTCCTGGTTTAGTCCTGGTTTAGTTCTAAAATGGTTCATATTTTGCTGTTTCAACTGATCCTCTGTGGCTGATGTCATCAACATTTCTGGAGCTGGAGCTAACTGTAGGCACAGTTCTGTCTGAAGCTCTGTCAGACTTTAATCTGATCTTTATTTTTAGCTAGCTAGCATTAGCATTAGCATTAGCCAACAGTTCTTCAGTGAGTCACTCTCACCTTCCTGTGTAAATCAAACTCTGAACAGGACCATGAGCTCGGCCTGACCACAGGCTCCTGAACATGAGCTTTTTAAATCACTTTTGTCGTTTTTCTGGCTCAGTTTAAAGTGTAACTTCAGTAACTGAGCTGCAGACAGAGCAGTGCCTACACTTAGCATCACACTCCCAGAAAATGTTGATGACATCAGCTGTTCTTGTTTTTTTCAGGTTTGTCCCTGACGCTCTGACGCAGCAGACTCTCCTCCAATCAGAGCTGGCGCAGTGGCGTGAGGAGGCGGGGCTTCTGCAGGGGCGGGTCTTGGATCTGAACCAGACGTTGTTGCGTCTGAAGCACGAGCGCGACTTCCACCGCGAGCAGAGCGTGACCGTGGAGGTACAGAAGGGGGCGCTGTGTGTGGACCTGGCACAGCTGAAGCAGCACCGCGACCTCCTGGGACCCGCCCTCACCCGCCTGACCCGAGGACACGAGACCGCCCTGCGAGCACGCACGCTCATCGCCATGGAGACGCACCAGATACAGAGGGAGGAGGGGCCAGAGAGGGGAGAGGCGGAGTCAGAGAGGGGAGAGGAGGGGCCAGAGAGGGGAGAGGAGGGGCCAGAGAGGGGAGAGGAGGGGCCAGAGAGGGGAGAGGCGGAGTCAGAGAGGGGAGAGGCGGAGTCAGAGAGGGGAGAGAGAAGCGTCAAATCAGGAGATGTTTCACAATTTAAAATAAATAAAAATGAGATGAAAATTAGGATTGGGAGCACAGCGGAGAAGAGGAGGAGTGAGGAGAGGAGGTGTGAGGAAGAGAGGAGGAGTGAGGAGGAGAGGAGAAGTGAGGAGGAGAGGAGCAGTGAGGAGGAGAGGAGGAGCTGTGAGGAGGAGGTGAAGAGAGATGGATTTATGAATGAGACAAGCCCCGCCCACTTCACTCTGATCTGCTCCATCAGGGCGCACCATCAGCCAATCAGCAACATCGAAATCCACCCAATCAAACGGCTCCTCGCCTCGAGCAGCGACGACCGCACGTGGAGGCTGTGGGAGCTGCCGACCAATCAGGAGAAGGTAAGAGATTTGACCTGACCAATCAGGAGAGGGGCAGAGGTCCGTGTGACCCCTCGGACTTTATGCCACAGCGCTGAGTGAACGTCTCTCCGTGTCCAGGTGGGGGCGCTGCTGCTCTCTGGAGAGGGACACTCTGATTGGCTGACGAGCTGCAGCTTCAGTCCAGAAGGGGGCAGACTGGCCACGACCAGCGGAGACGCCACGGTACGTTCATGAGAGGAAATATCCTGCAGTGGGGCTTTAACCCTGGAGTTGAGTTTGTTTCATTCAGTGTTTGAGTGATCCTGCTGAGCTCACAACACTCTGTTACACCTGGTGATGTCATCGGGTGGTCATCCAGACGTTCCTTTTTTAAATGTTGAACCTCGTGTATCTGCAGGTGCGCGTGTGGGACTTGGACAGGGGGCGCTGTCTCCTCTCTCTGCCCGGACACCTCAGCTCCACATGGGGGTGCTGTTTTCACCGCTCCGGCCTGTCTCTGGCGTCCGGCTCGTCCGATTGGACCGTTCGTCTGTGGGACCTGGCCGGCGGCCGCGCCCTCTCCACGCTGCGTCGCCACAGAAACGCCGTCAGCTCCGTGTACTTCCCGCCGCGCTCCGACCACTTCCTGCTGAGCTCAGGACGCGACGGGACGCTGCTGCTGTGGGACACGAGGGCACCAGCGAGTCACCGGGCAACACACCGGAGTGCCATTAACCACTGCACCACGGACACGACAGGTGAGACTCGACAGGTGAGACAGGACAGGTGAGACACGACAGGTGAGACTCGACAGGTGAGACTCGACAGGTGAGACAGGACAGGTGAGACAGGACAGGTGAGACACGACAGGTGAGACTCGACAGGTGAGACAGGACAGGTGAGACTCGACAGGTGAGACTCGACAGGTGAGACTCGACAGGTGAGACAGGACAGGTGAGACTCGACAGGTGAGACACGACAGGTGAGACTCGACAGGTGAGACAGGACAGGTGAGACTCAACAGGTGAGACTCGACACGTGAGACTCGACAGATGAGACAGGACAGGTGAGACAGGACAGGTGAGACTCGATAGGTGAGACAGGACAGGTGAGACTCGACAGGTGAGACAGGACAGGTGAGACAGGACAGGTGAGACTCGACAGGTGAGACAGGACAGGTGAGACTCGACAGGTGAGACTCGACAGGTGAGACAGGACAGGTGAGACTCGACAGGTGAGACTCGACAGGTGAGACAGGACAGGTGAGACTCGACAGGTGAGACTCGACAGGTGAGACTCGACAGGTGAGACTCGACGGGTGAGACAGGACAGGTGAGACACGACAGGTGAGACTCGACAGGTGAGATAGGACAAGTGAGACAGGACAGATGAGGACAGACAAGTGAGACAGGACAGATGAGGACAGACAGGTGAGACCACAGACTGTATAAAGAAGTGAAGACAGACTCTCTTGACTCTGTGGCTGAAGTGTCTTGCCCAAGGACACAACAACAGAATTTACTCCAAACAGGAATCAATCCTCTGACTTTCTGATACTTTCGAGACTCAGGATTCCCTCACCGTTGTCTCTCTCAGGTCGGGTGGTGGCCTCATGTGACGCCGGTGGAGTCGTTAACCTGTGGGACATCCGCACATTCCGCTCGCCGCTTTGCTCCGCCCACACCGCGGCGGAAGCCAATCAGGTGAGCTTCTGCCCCGGCGGGAGCGAGGAGGTGGCGGTTGCCGGGGCCGATGGGCAGGTGCGTGTGCTGCGGGTGAGCTCGGGACACGTGACCGAGCTGAGCGGCCACGTCGGGCAGGTGTGCAGCGTGCGCTTCGACCACCAGGGGGAGACCCTGCTGTCGGCGGGAACCGACGGACACGTGCGAGTCTGGAGCAGAACGACGCGGAAGGGCATCTGAGCGAAAAAAGGGTCACACTGAGAAATAAAGTGTTAAAAGAGTTTTCATGTTTGTTTCATTCTGACCTTGTTTAGTGGAGTTATTTTTATTTTAGTTTAATCCACAGAAGAAGAAGTGACAGAGTCTGACGTCACCACAGCTTCAGCTCCAGATGAAGCTCATCGGGGCTGGAGCAGGTGCAGAGACGAATCTGGAGCAGAATTCTGACCACAAGTATCACAGCAACCACAGAGCCAATCAGGAGCGAGGCTGTTAAAGGTAACGCCCCTTCCCGCCACACCACAGGTTTAACAGGGAGCAGACGCTTAGCAACGCTGTCAATCAAACCTGTTGCTAACGCTAACAGGAGCGACGTCGGGGACAGAAGGACCTGATGTGTCTGTTATTAATGTTCATATGTTGATTTACAGACACAGACGTGAAATAAAAACCCCAGGATCATGTAGAGGGTTAATACGAACATTTAAGACCAACATGAGTCTGACAGCAGCAGGGACAGAGAGAGAGACAGTTTACACAGAAAGTGAACTGGAGCTAGAGTCGATGGAGCAGGAAGTGCAACATGATCACTTCCTGTTTGGAACGCGGCGCTAGCAGGTTAGCTACGCCCATTTATATAAACAGTCTGTGGTCTAATCATAACTATTGAGCAATTTAGACAAGTTTTATCCCTGGTTTACATGATGGTTGCTCCACAGCTCGGATACAGAATGACAAGGACACCGCCTTGTGGTGAACCAGTAGAACTGCAGGGTCAGACACATTTTCACAGGATTCTCAAGTTAAAATCCTCTAAGAGATGATTGGTGAAGACGTGGAGCTGGACAGTGGCAGGAGCAGAGGTCAAGTCCACCATGTGTCCATCCAGGTGAGAAGAACCAGATTCACTGAGGTGACAGCGCCTCCGTCTGGCCTGTACACAAACTGCAGAGGGTCAGTCAGCTCCTCAGTAAACCTTTCAGCTCTCACTATTTTCTCTCACCATTTTTATTTGCTATCGAGAGGTCAAAGTTCCGATCTCTCCTGCTGTCAGATCACGCTCATTACAACAGACTTTTTCAGTATCGTATCAGCTCAAATGAGAATCTATTTTCACCATGAGTTTTAGTGTGGATCAGTGTCTGATGCGATGGTTTTGAGAGCCCTGGACCAGCAGTGAGGGTCAGTGTGTCTCTGGGTCATGAGGTCGGAGCGCTGCAAAAGGCCCACGTGCAGATTCTAAACAGATTATTCAGTAATAAACAGAAGCTCATGTTTACGTGTTTTTAGACAGGTTTATTTTGTCCATTTGGCACATTTCAGGTCTGTAATTATAAACTGGATTCTTCAGTGTTAATTGCACTTGTTAAAGGTTAAATGTTTCAGTGTCTGAAGGTTAAAACGGCTCAAATGTTAAGTCGTTAAGTCCAAACAAAAGATGCTTCAGTTCATAAAGTCTCCTCTGTGGCGCCCCCTGCTGATTATAGGACTGAGTGAGCGTGACGTCACCCACAGTTTCAGCTCCACATGAAGCTCCTCGAGGTGAGACCAGGTACAGGGGCTAATCTGGAGCAGAGTTCAATATGTGGGATTCAGAGCATGAGAGTCGATGCTCACTTCTGTTTGGAATGTGGCGGTTAGCGGGTTAGCTATGTACAGTCTATGGTTGTCCTCCCTGCGCCCTCTGTTGGTCGAGTGTGGATCAGGAGGAGAAGCGTCCCTCGTCTCTCTCCTCCTCCTCCTCTTCTTCTCTCATGTCTCTGTGTTTCTGAAGTGTGTGAACTTCCTGGGGTCCTTCAGGCTTCTCCACGAGGAGCTTCAGGCGGCTCAGGTGATGCAGAGCTCTGGAATCATGAGGATTAGATTCAAATTTTGACACATCCAGGTAAAAATATATCAAAAAGTCAAACTAGAACAGCTGGAGTGACGCTACCAAAGTAACATAACTGAGTCAGTGCGGCTCTTGTTCGTGTCACTTTTTGATGATTTGAAAACAAAGAGAAACTGTTTGAACATGTGCAAAGGGATGAACTCATCCAATACTAGTATCAGACATCACCACTGACACTACACAGGGATCAGATATCGGTCCAGTCGATATCCTGGTCAGACATGAACTGAAGTACTCAGACTGTTTACAGGACGTAGTCGTGCAGAACGACTCAGAATGTTTGAACTTTTATTTACACAGAACCGTTGTGTGAGAGATACACTGTCATATTTGTCATGTCCTGACATTCAGATTTTTATGTCGATTTTTTCCCCTGCGTTCAGTCCAGAGCTTTGGTCCATGTTCTCACCTCTGCAGTGACGGCTCCTCCTCCTCGGCCTCGGGACCCTGAAAACAGGAACAGGAAGTGACATGGAGCCGCTCGCACAGGACTACACCTGTCCTGGAGGGGACTACACCTGTCCTGGAGGGACTACAGCTGTCCTGGAGGGAACTACACCTGTCCTAGAGGGGACTACACCTGTCCTGGAGGGGACTACACCTGTCCTGGAGGGGACTACACCTGTCCTGGAGGGGACTACACCTGTCCTGGAGGGGACTACACCTGTCCTGGAGGGGACTACACCTGTCCTGAGGGGTCTACAACCTGTCCTACTACACCTGTCCTGGAGGGAACTACACCTGTCCTGGAGGGTCTACACCTGTCCTGGAGGGACTACACCTGTCCTGGAGGGAACTACACCTGTCCTGGAGGCTCTACACCTGTCCTGGAGGGTCTACACCTGTCCTGGAGGGACTACACCTGTCCTGGAGGGAACCACACCTGTCCTGGAGGGGACTACACCTGTCCTGGAGGGTCTACACCTGTCCTGGGATGGATGTTACATGGATGTTTGACTCACCTGAGCGTCGGTCTGTAGAGTCACTGTTTCCTGTAGCACTCCCTGTTCTGGCGCCCCCTGCTGTGGCAGCGCCCCCTGCTGTGCGTCCTGTCTTCGGTGCAGCTCTGTCTCCACAGCCTCAAGTCTGAACAGGATCTGTTTGACCGCCTCCAGAGGACCAGGCTGAGGACACAAGGAAAGGAGTGAGGACACAAGGAAAGGAGTGAGGACACAAGAAAACAGCGAGAACAGAGGGAAAGGAGTGAGAACACAAGGAAAGGAGTGAGGACACAAGGAAAGGAGTGAGGACACAAGGAAAGGAGTGAGGACACAAGGAAAGGAGTGAGGACACAAGAAAACCAGGACACAGAGGAGGAGTCAGGAGGACAGTAGTGACTCGTACCTGAGCAGACTGAGTGAGCGGCTGCAGGTCTCTGAGCTGAAGGTCGAGACTCTGATCTAAACTCACTAAAACACAAACAGGTTTAAAGGACATCACACTCAACCTGAACACTAACCTCAACCTGAACACTAACCTGAACACTAACCTGAACACTAACCTTAAACTAAACACTAACCTGAACACTAACCTTGACCTAAACACTAACCTGAACACTAACCTTAACCTAAACACTAACCTGAACACTAACCTTAACCTAAACACTAACCTGAACACTAACCTTAACCTAAACACTAACCTAAACACTAACCTGAACACTAACCTTAACCTAAACACTAACCTAAACACTAACCTGAACACTAACCTGAATACTAACCTTAACCTAAACACTAACCTTAACCTAAACACTAACCTTAACCTAAACACTAACCTGAACACTAACCTTAACCTAAACACTAACCTGAACACTAACCTTAACCTAAACACTAACCTTAACACTAACCTGAACACTAACCTTAACCTAAACACTAACATGAACACTAACCTTAACCTTAACACTAACCTGAACACCAACCTTAACCTAAACACTAACCTGAACACCAACCTTAACCTAAACACTAACCTGAACACTAACCTGAACCTAAACACCAACCTGAACACTAACCTTAACCTAAACACTAATACTAACCTCAACCTGAACACTAACTCGAACACTAACCTGAACCTAAACACTAATACTAACCTCAACCTGAACACTAAACTGAACACTAACCTGAATACTAACCTTAAGCTGAACAATAACCTGAACACTAACCTTAACCTGAACACTAACCTTAACCTAAACACTAACCTGAACACTAACCTGAACCTGAACACTAACCTTAACCTAAACACTAACCTGAACACTAACTTTAACGTAAACACTAATACTAACCTCAACCTGAACACTAACCTGAACACTAACCTTAACCTGAACACTAACCCTGTGCCAGTCAAATGAGAACATCGTCTCCTTCCTGTGTTTTATGCCTGATGTGAGCTCAGACTGTTTCTAAATGTTCTAGATGTTTGAAGAACAAGAAGTTCTGACCAGGAGGGACTGGACTCCCCGTGGCCGAGTTCTGCAGAGAGTCCAGGACTCGGTCTGCCTTCTGAATCAGCGAATCAATTCTTCTGTCTGAGAAGAGTCAGATCGGGTCAGATTGCGAGACGGGGCCAGAGTGTGTTCTCTTATGACACTGTACCTCTGTAGAGAGAGTCCACAGAGCTGCTCCTGTCTGTGACCATCTGTGAAATGTGCTCAGCAAACTGTAAACGCAGAGTCCTCAGGGTCTCCTCACTGTCCACCTGCAGACAGAACACAGAACAGTTAGAACATCTAGAACATTCAGAACATTCAGAGCATCAAGAACATTCAGAGCATCAAGAACATTCAGAGCATCAAGAACATTCAGAACATCAAGAACATTCAGAACATCAAGAACATTCAGAACATCAAGAACATTCAGAACATCAAGAACATTCAGAACATCTAGAACATTCAGAACATCAAGAACATTCAGAACATCTAGAACATTCAGAACATTCAGAGCATCAAGAACATTCAGAGCATCAAGAACATTCAGAGCATCAAGAACATTCAGAACATCAAGAACATTCAGAACATTCAGAACATCAAGAACATTCAGAACATTCAGAACATCAAGAACATTCAGAACATCAAGAACATTCAGAACATTCAGAACATTCAGAACATCAAGAACATTCAGAACATCTAGAACATTCAGAACATCAAGAACATTCAGAACATCAAGAACATTCAGAACATCTAGAACACTTAGACCATTAGGACATAGACTGTTTAAATCTGCTCTGTTGTGTGTCTGCTATGTTCATCTAAAACGACTCCATAAAATAAAAAGTCATCTGACTTCCACGTTAGAAAACTGTGGTGTCCAGTGGAGCTGACGTCACCGTAAATGTCATGACAAAGTGCCACATGCTGTCGGCGCCCCCTATGGACAGAGTACAACACACTACAGCAGTTGCCGAATCCTACAAGTATCAATGATTAAGAAAATAAAACTGGAGAAGGAAGTGCGGATGTCGCAGGGGGCGTGTCACAGTGGGCGTGTCGCAGGGGGCGTGTCGCAGGGGGCGTGTCACAGTGGGCGTGTCACAGTGGGCGTGTCACAGTGGGCGTGTCACAGTGGGCGTGTCACAGTAGGCGTGTCGCAGGAGGCGTGTCGCAGTGGGCGTGTCGCAGTGGGCGTGTCGCAGGGGGCGTGTCGCAGGGGGCGTGTCACAGTGGAAGTTAAACAGGGGCAGATTGACAAAATGGCGTCTTGAAAATAGTGGATTAAAGATTAAACTCAAACATCACTCCAAAGAGAAGAAACGACTAGAACATGGAGAAACATCTGAACAGATTGAAGAACAGGGAGGATTTAAAACACTCCCAAAAGTGACAAAGTGCTGGTCGTGGTCAGTATTGTGTTTATCTGATGATGTTCCGGCGGTCAGCTCTGTTCTATCCTCTTGTACATGTTTTAGACAGTTTTCTATCCTCTTGTACATGTTTTGGAGACAGTTTTCTATCCTCTTGTACATGTTTTAGACAGTTTTCTATCCTCTTGTACATGTTTTAGACAGTTTTCTATCCTCTTGTACATGTTTTGGACACAGTACACTGTGTATGTGTTTACCAGCTGATCCTCGTCCGGCGCTCGGGCCCAGGGCAGAGCAGAGGAGCCGGCGTCTACACAAACACACATGCAGTTTAGAAAAAGAAACAAAGTCTGAAAAAAGAACGTTCCAGAATACAGCTTTTATCACGTCTCAGTAATCCTGCAGATTTAGACTCAGAACACTGCCCCCCACTGGTGCACCTCAGCACGTGATCCATGAAGTCAGGTTTTTAAAGGAGCTGTTTGTAAGATTTAGATTTGACCTATGACCTCTGTGTCTCAGATACGGATCATCTGAGGATTTATCATTAAAGAGGGGGTATTAAAGATAGGGTATTTACCACTGTTGGGTATTAAAGAGGGAGTATTTACTCCTGTGGGGTATTAAAGAGGGAGTATTTACCTCTGTGGGGTATTAAAGAGGGAGTATTTACCTCTGTGGGGTATTAAAGATGGGGTATTTACCACTGTTGGGTATTTACCACTGTTGGGTATTAAAGAGGGAGTATTTACTCCTGTGGGGTATTAAAGAGGGGGTATTTACCACTGTTGGGTATTAAAGAGGGGGTATTTACCACTGTTGGGTATTAAAGAGGGGGTATTTACTCCTGTGGGGTATTAAAGAGGGAGTATTTACCACTGTGGGGTATTAAAGAGGGAGTATTTACCTCTGTGGGGTATTAAAGATGGGGTATTTACCTCTGTGGGGTATTAAAGAGGGGGTATTTACCACTGTTGGGTATTAAAGAGGGAGTATTTACCTCTGTGGGGTATTAAAGATGGGGTATTTACCTCTGTGGGGTATTAAAGAGGAGGTATTTACCTCTGTGGGGTATTAAAGAGGAGGTATTTACTTCTGTGGGGTATTAAAGAGGAGGTATTTACGTTTCTGTGGGGTATTAAAGAGGAGGTATTTACTTCTGTGGGGTATTAAAGAGGAGGTATTTACTTCTGTGGGGTATTAAAGAGGAGGTATTTACTTCTGTGGGGTATTAAAGAGGAGGTATTTACTTCTGTGGGGTATTAAAGAGGAGGTATTTACTTCTGTGGGGTATTAAAGAGGAGGTATTTACTTCTGTGGGGTATTAAAGAGGGAGTATTTACTTCTGTGGGGTATTAAAGAGGGAGTATTTACTTCTGTGGGGTATTAAAGAGGAGGTATTTACTTCTGTGGGGTATTAAAGAGGAGGTATTTACTTCTGTGGGGTATTAAAGAGGAGGTATTTACTTCTGTGGGGTATTAAAGAGGAGGTATTTACTTCTGTGGGGTATTAAAGAGGGGGTATTAGGTTTGTCCCATCATATTGAACAGTTTGCATCATGTTTTTGTTTAGTTATGGAGAATAGTCGGGTGGAGTATGGGTGACGTAGGATTATGGGCGGAGCCTCGTACAGGCTCGTACTGCTAACCGTAAGGAGGGCTTGAATAGGGCTCAGAAGAGATCTCTAGATTACTCAAACATGAATGTTTTCGATGAGGGAACAGTGTTTTTTGCAGAATATCTCTTTAATGACATAAACACTGGACATAACGTCATTTATTTCAGCTATAATTTGGTGTTTTGGTTCAAGACGATTATCCAATCAGAAAGCAGAATGAGCATCACATGGCTCAAACCTAAAATGCCTTTCTCTGATCTGATTGGTCACTCCCTAAACCCCGGCACCTGCAGCCAATCAGGCCTCAGCGCTGGAACAGGTGGAGCAGCGCGTTTTGAGAGCGCCACATGTGATTTAACCAGATAAAAAGGAGGTACCTTCGACCTCGGCGCCCTGTGGCCATCGCTGGTCGCACGCTCGCTCTGATTGGCTGTCCTGATGGCTGACGCTGCACTCTGATTGGCCGGTGTTGCAGTGTTGTATCCAGGGTGGGTACGGCAGCTCGGGGAGGCTGTGGATGTCTGAACAGTCCAGCGCTGCTTTGTTTGAGCTCAGCCAATGAGGAAGATGCATCGTGACCTGATCCCTGCGGCTCAGCCAATCAGGACGCGTAGAGGCAGGTCCCGCCCACTGAGATGAAGGCGTTTCAGGGACGAGCTGAAACAGGACAGACAGGGTCAAAAACTGAGTCAAAAACTCAAAATGACATATATTCACTCTCTGCCCCACAGGCCTCCTCTGCCCCGCTCTCCCTCCTCTGCCCCGCTCTCCCTCCTCTGTATCGCTCTCCCTCCTCTGCCCCGCTCTCCCTCCTCTGTATCGCTCTCTCTCCTCTGCCCCGCTCTCTCTCCTCTACCCCGCTCTCCCTCTCTGCCCCCTCCTCTACCCCGCTCTCCCTCCTCTGCCCCGCTCTCTGATCGCCTCCTCTGCCCCCCGCTCTCTCCTCTGCCCCCGCTCCCTCCTCTCTCCCTCCTCTGCCCCGCTCTCTCTCCTCTGCCCCTCTGCCCCGCTCTCCCTCCTCTGTCCCGCTCTCCCTCCTCCTCGCTCTCCCTCCTCTGTCCCCGCTCTCTCCCTCCTCTCCTCTGCCCCCGCTCTCCCTCCTCTGCCCCGCTATCCCTCCTCTGTATCGCTCTCCCCCCTCTGTCCCGCTCTCCCCCCCTCTGTCCCGCTCTCCCTCCTCTGCCCCGCTCTCCCTCCTCTGCTCTCCCTCCTCTGCCCCGCTCTCCCTCCTCTGTCCCGCTCTCCCTCCTCTGTCCCGCTCTCCCTCCTCTGCCCCGCTCTCCCTCCTCTGCCCCGCTCTCCCTCCTCTGTCCCGCTCTCCCTCCTCTGTCCCGCTCTCCCTCCTCTGTCCCGCTCTCCCTCCTCTGCCCCACTCTTCCTCCTCTGCATCCTCTTCACCTTTAAAGTGCTGCCGAGTCGTCCGTGTGTCCTCTGTCGTCCTCCTCCACACCTGAAACACACAAACAAAACAGTGAACTCACCTGTAGAACCTGAGCGCGACCTGAGAGCGACCTGTCTCACCTGGAGCAGTGCAGCACTGTCATTGGCTGGCTGCTGGCTCTGTGGGCGTGGCTTTGGCTGCAGGTGTTTTTAACAGGAGATCGGATCTGAGAGAGTCCAGACTTAGAGACAAGACCTGAGAGAAAACAATGATTTAAAAAGAATTACAGATCGGGGCTGGACCGGGGCTGGACCGGGGCTGGACCGGTACTGGACCGTGGCTGGGCCGTGGCTGGGCCGGGGCTGGGCCGGGGCTGGACCGGGGCTGGACCGGGGCTGGACCGGGGCTGGACCGGGACTGGACCGGGACTGGACCGGGGCTAGACCGGGGCTAGACCGGGACTGGACCGGGGCTGGACCGGGGCTGGACCGGGGCTGGACCGGGGCTAGACCGGGACTGGACCGGGACTGGACCGGGGCTAGACCGGGGCTAGACCGGGGCTAGACCGGGGCTAGGCCGGGACTGGGCCGGGACTGGACCGTGGCTGGGCCGGGGCTGGACCGGGTCTAAGGGCTCCACTGTTAAAAGGCCGCACTCTCACTACATGTTGAGCTCCCTCATTGAAAACCTCAGCACCCACAACCACAAGTGTCTAGCGCCGCCCTGCTGTTCAGTCCACATCTGTAGTGCCCAGGGCCTACAGACTAAACTAAAATGTGTGCAGGTTAAAGGTCCAGGTTCATCACGTGTTTGAGCTGTCTCACCGTGCAGAAAGGCGCTCGTGTGCGTGATGGGCATGGACCCGTCGTTAGGGAGGTTGAGTAGCTCGTCTGTCGTCATGGAGACGCGGTCCCTGTTGTCGCGGTGACGGAGGGAGCTGACAGGTAGCGTGAGGAAGTCCAACTCCTGCTCCGACAGTCGCTCCCTGAGGACTGAGGAGGAGCACAAACAGCTCAGCGGTTTCACATTTCATACAAGAACGTCTGACCCATTTATGATTTTATTTCTGTGACATGTGGAAAAGTTTATGCTGTGAGAGACGTTCTGATCCCAGGACGAAAAAACATCCCTCAGTGCTTCATCATGGAGACGCAGCTGTGATCTGAATCATCTAAAGTGTCTGACAGGTGACAGGCCCAGCTACTCATTTTATTTAAGATTTTACTCAACATTTGAAAACATTTTCCCAGTTTGGCAGTTTTTAGATTTTAAATGTGACTTCCTGTTTGTAAATCACGACATCACACTGGGGAATTCCAGAACTGTTACCGAGCAACCAGAGAGAGAGAATATGTGAGAAATAAAAATAAAAGAAAACATCTTTACTTTGATGAAATCATGTTGAAATGTGTGACAGAACTCTCTACTCTGTCTCATGTTCTCTTCACAAACTGTTTCTTGGTTTGTGTGAAAGTTTGATTTATATTTAAAGAACTTCTCCTCCAGGACCAGAGCCTGTCACATGAGCTTTAAGATGAAACAGCTGCTCCGTACCGTCTCTGTTTCTGAGCGCGCTCAGTGTGGTCCTGTGGGTGGAGGGGAGGGGCAGCCCCAGTCCCGCCCCCTTCGCCGTGTTTCTGTCACGACTGTGTTCAAAGTCTGTGATGTAAGCGTCGAGGGCAGCGGATGCCGACTCGTACTCCTGCAGAGAAACAGATGTGAAAGATACACAGAGATACACAGAGACACACAGAGACACAGAGACACAGAGACACAGAAATACAGAGACATACAGAAAGACAGAGCGACAGAGACACAGAGAGACACAGAGATACAGAGAGACACACACAGGACAGTGAGGTCAGTACCTTGTCCTCGTAGGACACTGAGGCCAGTACCTTGTCCTCGTAGGACAGTGAGGCAAGTACCTTGTCCTTGTAGGTGAAGGAGGTGCTGAGGGACGGCTGGAGGCTGCTGGTCAGATGTCCGGAGCCTGAGAGCAGCGATGTCACTGTGGACTCAGGAGACAGAGCGTCCACAGAGCGAAGACTGGAGCGCATCCTGAAACAAGAGACTGTGTCAAACAGACTGTGTCAGACAGACTGTGTCAGACAGACTGTGTCAGACAGACTGTGTCAGGCTGTGTCAAACAGACTGTGTCAGACAGACTGTGTCAGTCAGACTGTGTCAGACAGACTGTGTCAGTCAGACTGTGTCAGTCAGACTGTGTCAGACAGACTGTGTCAGTCAGACTGTGTTAGACAGACTGTGTCAGACAGACTGTGTTAGACAGACTGTGTCAGACAGACTGTGTCAGACAGACTGTGTTAGACAGACTGTGACAGACTGTGTCAGACTGTGTCAGACAGACTGTGTCAGACAGACTGTCCATCTGTAGAAATGATCCAAGTTAACTTTGACACAGATGGATTAAACCTTTCATTATGTCGCTCCAGCCCGTGTGTTTGTTTCAGTCGTTGGAGCTGAGCTAGCACCTGAAGCTAACAGCCACAAAACACAGGCTAAAAGTCTCTCAAAGTGGACATTACAGAGAGAGCAGAGGGGTGAGGTGTGGGTCTGGAGACAGATCCATGGATCAGACCAGGGAAAAGTCACGCACAAAGATCTTTTCTTTTCAAATCAAAGTTTGACACAAGAGACAGAGGCTAAAACTGTGCAAACAAACTAAAACAAACACTAAACCCTCCCAAACCAAAACAGATCCCGGATTAAACACTCACCTTCAGACACGAGGTGCTTTAAAATCCTCATTAAAGCAGATAAAACGGAGGAAAAAGTTTAAATGTTGGTAAAGTTTCAAACATCGCGGGACGTGTCTGTCTCAGCTGATCCAGGGTCAGTTAGCATTAGCAGCATTAGCAGCTAGCACATCCGGTGTACACTTCCGGTTCTGAAAAAACTCTCACAAAACGCAAATATAAACGAGTTCAAACTTATAAAACACATTCTTCTGTGTATTAGAATAATTGTGGGTAGTTTTCATTTTTAATTGCGCTTTGTCCGAGTGTACTCTTGTGTTTTAGCTTCGGTAGCATTAGCCGATGTCAGGAGTTGCCCTGGCAACCCGAGTCAGTCACGGAATAAGCCGAATAAACCCGAAACAAAAACAGATATATGCCGGATCTATTTCGTACTCTTATTTTATTACATATGTCCATAAACACATATGTTTCACTTATTATTCACTCTGTAGGTTCGATAAGATGATGTTTCTTTAGTATCTTTAGTTGTAATCTGGTCAAACTCATCATTTTCTCTCATCTTGTCTGTTGATGTGCGTGGCGTACGTCAGGGCGCGCGCCTCTGTGTACGTGCCGTGCGTAACCGCGGTGACGCAGAGGGTGTGTGCGTGCGTGCGCCTGCGTCACCGCGTCGGTTCCAGATCAGATCAGAACGGATCAGCCGTTAGACCCAGCGCGGAAAAACAAGCCCAAACCCGCACAAAACCGGGACAAACTGAGCAAAAGCGGGCCGTACGGGACCAGAGAGGTGCGAGTGGACCGTATGTGGGCGGAACCGGGTCAGTACCGAGCCAAGTTTGGAAACTTATTCCGGAAATACACGACGGAACCGGGCGGACCGCGACGGAGAGAGACAGTGGGTCAGAGAGCACCCAAAACCGGGGAAAAGAGCACCTAAACCCGGGGAAAAGAGCACCTAAACCCGGGGAGAAGAGCACCTAAACCCGGGTCAGAGAGCACCTGAAACCCGGGGAAAAGAGCACCTTAACGCGGGTCAGAGAGCACCTAAACACGGGTCAGAGAGCACCTAAACCCGGGGAAAAGAGCACCTTAACGCGGGTCAGAGAGCACCTAAACACGGGTCAGAGAGCACCTAAACCCGGGGAAAAGAGCACCTTAACGCAGGTCAGAGAGCACCTAAACACGGGTCAGAGAGCACCTAAACCCGGGGAGAAGAGCACCTAAACCCGGGGAGAAGAGCACCTAAACCCGGATCAGAGAGCACCCAAAACTGGGGAAAAGAGCATCTAAACCCAGGGAGAAGAGCACCAAAACCCGGGTCTGACTTTAAACCAGTGTAGAATCACTTTTAGCCTGGATCAGTCCCGGTTTAGTCCCGGTTTAGTCCCGGTTTAGTCCCGGTTCAGAGATGGAGAAGCGGAGGACCGACTGCCCAGCGCTGCCTCCCGGGTGGAAGAAGGAGGAAGTGATCCGTAAATCAGGCCTCAGCGCTGGGAAGAGTGACGTCTACTACTACAGGTACTGGCAGAGTCAGCTCCTCTCAGTGAGGAGGTTGTGGGTTTGACTCCTCTCAGTGAGGAGGTTGTGGGTTTGACTCCTCTCAGTGAGGAGGTTGTGGGTTTGACTCCTCTCAGTGAGGAGGTTGTGGGTTTGACTCCTCTCAGTGAGGAGGTTGTGGGTTTGACTCCTCTCAGTGAGGAGGTTGTGAGTTTGACTCCTGATCTGTGCATGTGGTGATCTGAGTACTTAGTTGGGGGCATGTTTATGAACAGACATTATCAGGGCAAAGAGATAACATTTAAACTCCACACAGAATGACCTAACATCATCTGGGAATAGAACCCAAGACCTTCTCGCAGTGAGTGTGCTAACCATTCTGCCACAGCTGTTTATGACCCCCCTCTGTTAGTCGATGTGTCAGTTATAGAGCGGACACAGGAAGTGACATCACTGTTGCTTTCACTTTGATTCTGAGTCATGAATTGAGGAAATAGTTCAGCGTTTACAGGAACACGACCATGTGACCTCCACGTGACCCCACACGACCCCACGTGACCCCATAGGACCACACGTGACCCCACACGACCCCACAGGACCACACATGACCCCACACGACCCCACTACAGGCTCATTCAAAATAAAACTAAATTTGTGACCTGTTGTTGACAAAGTTTCAAAGTAAAGCTTAGACATTAGGTCAGTCATAGTCCAACAATGGTCCAGGCCTGGTTTAGTCCTGTTTAGACCTGGTTTAGTCCTGGTCCAGTTCTGGTCTAACCCTGGTCTCTCAGCCCCTCAGGTAAAAAGTTCCGTTCTAAGCCTCAGTTGGTCCGGTTCCTGGGATCCTCTGTGGACCTGTCATGTTTCGACTTCCGGACGGGGAAAATGGCACCTGGAAAACTCCAGAAGAGCAAACACAGGACGAGACACGATCCCGGAGTCACCAAGGTCTGAACTACTATTACTACAAATACTACTACGAATACTACTACTACTACTCCTACTCCTACTGCTACTGCTGCTACCACAGTTACCACTTCTGTTACTTGTTCCAGCAGAGTGACGGGGCAGATTTGTGTTTTACTGGTGTGTTTCATGTCGTCAGAGCTGCTCAGGGCTGAGCCTCGAGGAGAGAGCACAGAATCTGTGAAGTAAAACTCTCATTTAAGACCAGAATAATGTTTATTCTGAAACAGGAGCAGATCACGACTGTGACATCAGCCTCCTCACATCTGAGACACGTCTCCACCACGAGAGACAAAAATATTAAACCAGTGTGAGGAAGAGTCAACGCGCCATGTGAGGAAGAGTCAACACGTGTGAGGAAGAGTCAACACGTGTGAGGAAGAGTCAACGCGCCATGTGAGGAAGAGTCAACACGTGTGAGGAAGAGTCAACGCGCCATGTGAGGAAGAGTCAACACGTGTGAGGAAGAGTCAACGCGTCGGTGTGAGGAAGAGTCAACACGTCATGTGTGAGGAAGAGTCAACGTGCCATGTGAGGAAGAGTCAACGTGCCATGTGAGGAAGAGTCAACGCGTCATGTGAGGAAGAGTCAACGCGTCGGTGTGAGGAAGAGTCAACGCGTCATGTGAGGAAGAGTCAACGCGTCAGTGGGAGGAAGAGTCAACGCGTCATGTGAGGAAGAGTCACGTGCGTCATGTGAGGAAGAGTCAACGCGTCGGTGTGAGGAAGAGTCAAAGCGTCGGGTGTGAGGAAGAGTCAAAGAGTGCGTCATGTGAGGAAGAGTCAAGCGTCATGTGAGGAAGAGTCAAAGTGAGTCATGAGGAAGAGTCAAAGCGTGATGTGAGGAGAGTCAAAGCGTCGGTGTGAGGAAGAGTCAACGCGTCATGTGAGGAAGAGTCAACACGTGTGAGGAAGAGTCAACGCGTCGGTGTGAGGAAGAGTCAACGCGTCGGTGTGGAAGAGTCACAGCGTCGGTGTGAGGAAGAGTCAACGCGTCATGTGAGGAAGAGTCAAAGCGTCATGTGAGGAAGAGTCAAAGCGTCATGTGAGGAAGAGTCAAAGCGTCATGTGAGGAAGAGTCAAAGCGTCGGTGTGAGGAAGAGTCAACGCGTCATGTGAGGAAGAGTCAACGCGTCGATGTGAGGAAGAGTCAACGCGTCATGTGAGGAAGAGTCAACGCGTCATGTGAGGAAGAGTCAACGCGTCGGTGTGAGGAAGAGTCAACGCGTCATGTGAGGAAGAGTCAAAGCGTCGGTGTGAGGAAGAGTCAACGCGTCATGTGAGGAAGGAAGAGTCAACGCGTCGGTGTGAGGAAGAGTCAACGCGTCGGTGTGAGGAAGAGTCAACGCGTCGGTGTGAGGAAGAGTCAACGCGTCGGTGTGAGGAAGAGTCAACGCGTCATGTGAGGAAGAGTCAACGCGTCGGTGTGAGGAAGAGTCAACGCGTCGTGAGGAAGAGTCACGCACGTGTGAGGAGGAAGAGTCAACGCGTCGGTGTGAGGAAGAGTCAACGCGTCGTGTGAGAAGAGAGTGTGAGGAGAGTCAACGCGTCATGTGAGTGAGGAAGAGTCAACGCGTCATGTGAGGAAGAGTCAACGCGTCGGTGTGAGGAGAGTCACGCGCGTCATGTGAGGAAGAGTCAACGCGTCGGTGTGAGGAAGAGTCAACGCGTCATGTGAGGAAGAGTCAACGCGTCATGTGAGGAAGAGTCAACGCGTCATGTGAGGAAGAGTCAACGCGTTGGTGTGAGGAAGAGTCACGCGTCGTGTGAGAGGAAGAGTCAACGCGTCGGTGTGAGGAAGAGTCAACGCGTCATGTGAGGAAGAGTCAACGCGTCGGTGTGAGGAAGAGTCAACGCGTCATGTGAGGAAGAGTCAACGCGTCATGTGAGGAAGAGTCAACGCGTGGGTGTGTGAGGAAGAGTCAACGCGTCGGTGTGTGGAAGAGTCAACGCGTCGGTGTGAGGAAGAGTCAACAGCGTCATGTGAGGAAGAGTCAACGCGTCGGTGTGAGGAAGAGTCAACGCGTCATGTGAGGAAGAGTCAACGCGTCGGTGTGAGGAAGAGTCAACGCGTCATGTGAGGAAGAGTCAACGCGTCGTGTGAGGAAGAGTCAACGCGTCGTGAGGAAGAGTCAACGCGTCATGTGAGGAAGAGTCAACGCGTCATGTGAGGAGGAAGAGTCAACGCGTCATGTGAGGAGGAAGAGTCAACGCGCGTCAACGCGTCGGTGTGAGGAAGAGTCAACGCGTCGTGAGGAAGAGTGAGGAGTTCAACGAGTCAACGCGTCAACGCGTCTGTGTGAGGAAGAGTCAACGCGAAGAGTGTGAGGAACGCGTCGGTGTGAGGAAGAGTCAACGCGTTCGGTGTGAGGAAGAGTCAACGCGTCACGGTGTGAGGAAGAGTCAAACGCGTCATGTGAGAGAAGAGTCAACGCGTCGGTGTGAGGAAGAGTCAACGCGTCGGTGTGAGGAAGAGTCAACGCGTCATGTGAGGAAGAGTCAACGCGTCGGTGTGAGGAAGAGTCAACGTCGCTTCGGTGGGTGGGAGTCAACGCGTCAATGTGTGGAGGAAGAGTCAACGCGTTGGTGTGAGGAAGAGTCAACGCGTCGGTGTGAGGAAGAGTCAACGCGTCGGTGTGAGGAAGGTCAACGCGTCGGTGTGAGGAAGAGTCAACGCGTCGGTGTGAGGAAGAGTCAACGCGTCGTGTGAGGAAGAGTCAACGCGTGGTGTGAGGAAGAGTCACGCGCGTGTTAGGAAGAGTGAGGAAGAGTCAACGCGTCAATGTGGTGTGAGAGGAAGAGTCAACGCGTCGGTGTGAGGAAGAGTCAACGCGTCGGTGTGAGGAAGAGTCAACGCGTCGGTGTGAGGAAGAGTCAACGCGTCAATGTGAGGAAGAGTCAACGCGTCATGTGAGGAAGAGTCAACGCGTCAGTGTGATGAAGAGGTGTGATTGACAGTGTTGCTAAGCGCCCGATCCCTGCTCATACTGAGGTGTGGGCTGAAGGGGCGTTACCTTCATCATTCCTCTCTCCTGATTGGTTCTTTGGTTTCCATGATACTCGGTCTGAGTTGCACATATGGACTGTGCTCCAGATCGTCCTGTTCCTGCTTTAACCTCGATGAGTTTATTTGAGCTGAAGCTGTGACTCTCACATTTCTCTGAACAGGCTGTGCTCAGAGCTGCAGTGTGAAATCAGCCCTTCTGCTGCTACTGTTACTACTACTACTACTACTACTACTACGAGTACTACTCTTACTACTACTATGATTATTACTGTTACAATTACAAACTCTCTTCTTACTATCTCATGTATTAACAGTAATGTGTACTTTGTCAGAGTGGGAAACCGGACCTGAACACAGCGCTGCCCATCA
This sequence comes from Periophthalmus modestus, assembly GCA_019594935.1. Classification (NCBI taxonomy): domain Eukaryota; kingdom Metazoa; phylum Chordata; class Actinopteri; order Gobiiformes; family Gobiidae; genus Periophthalmus; species Periophthalmus modestus. The sequence goes on from JAIEZT010000243.1 coordinate 50,131, forward strand.
GACAGACGGCCTCCATCTTTAAACAACCCGTCACCAAGGTAACAGGTCACCCCGGCAACAAGGTGAAGAGCGACCAGCAGAGGGCGATGGAGCAGCCCAGACAGGTGAGGCATCATGGGTAATAGGACTCAGTGAAATGTTTTGCGTGTGATTGTTTAGGGCGTGTCTTTCCCTCGTCTGCTCAATCTGCGTCTCTCATGCTAGTCGTTAGCTTGTCTTTATTTTCATGATGTGCCTCAGAAACAGTTGTATATGTTAGTTAAACCTTAATTCTGTTTCATTTAAGTGAAACAGAGTTTATAAATAAAGTTTGACGAGGTTTATTTTGATAAAGACTCACTTCAAATCCCGTCTGTGAAACAACACATGAAATATTAACCTCAGATCAAAGCCTCCACGTTTGTCTCATCTGTTTGGTCTAAGAGAGAATCCACACAGGCCTGATGTAGACTTCATTTGGTCCTGGTTTAGTCCTGGTTTAGTCCTGATTTACTCCAGGTTTAGTCCTGGTTTAGTCCTGATTTACTCCAGGTTTAGTCCTGGTTTAGTCCTGGTTTAGTCCTGGTTTAGACCTGGTTTAGACCTTGTTTAGTCCTGGTGTAGACCTGGTTCAGTCCTGGTTTAGTCCTGTTTTAGTCTGGGTTTAGACCCGGTTTAATTTGGGTTTAGTCCAAGTTAGTCTTACTTCTATCTTTAAATAAACTCATTTAAAGTTCAAACACAGACTGTTCTGTGGAGTTTGTCCTGTGTGTGTTGCCGTAGTGACACGTGTTTGTGCAGAACCAAATCTGACGCAAATTTGGCTCTGATTCAAACTGTGTAATGACAGGCCCAGTCCAGCAGGAGGCTTCAGGACCAGCACACCTCGTCCTGAGGGCCACGTTTAGTTCCCGGGCCACAGTTTGGACACCCCTGCTCTGGATTAAACAGACCCAGAGCTGCACGACATGGGGAAAATAAATCTGACTTTTTACTTTATGTTGATCAATCCTTATTTTCCGTTTGATCAGATTTAGTGCTGTCAAAAACAAAATGTCCTGTAATATTGATTTGACCACAGTCTTTCACTGGCAGAGGGCCGTGTGTCGACCTCAGAGCCTCAGAAAAACAGCCTGTGACTTTAGGAGCTGCAGTGAGGCGTGTGCACCAGCAGGAGGCAGCACAGCACCAGGCTTAAACACACACTCATGTTTAACTCTTTCACTGCCACGTTTGAATGTTTCTGGTGTAAAACATGCGAGTGTGTTCAGAACCAGACTGAACAGAGTAAAACACGTGTGTTCAGAACCAGACTGAACAGAGTAAAACACGTGTGTTCAGAACCAGACTGAACAGAGTAAAACATGTCTGTGTGTGTCAGAACCAGACTGAACAGAGTAAAACACGTGTGTTTCAGAACCAGACTGAACAGAGTAAAACACGTGTGTTCAGAACCAGACTGAACAGAGTAAAACATGTGTGTTCAGAACCAGACTGAACAGAGTAAAACATGTGTGTTCAGAACCAGACTGAACAGAGTAAAACATGTGTGTTCAGAACCAGACTGAACAGAGTAAACATGTGTGTGTTCAGAACCAGACTGAACAGAGTAAAACATGTGAGTGTTCAGAACCAGACTGAACAGAGTAAAACATGTCTGTGTGTGTTCAGAACCAGACTGAACAGAGTAAAACATGTGAGTGTTCAGAACCAGACTGAACAGAGTAAAACACGTGTGTTCAGAACCAGACTGAACAGAGTAAAACACGTGTGTTCAGAACCAGACTGAACAGAGTAAAAACACGTGTGTTCAGAACCAGACTGAACAGAGTAAAACATGTCTGTGTGTTCAGAACCAGACTGAACAGAGTAAAACACGTGTGTGTTCAGAACCAGACTGAACAGAGTAAAACATGTGTGTTCAGAACCAGACTGAACAGAGTAAAACACGTGTGTTTCAGAACCAGACTGAACAGAGTAAAACATGTGTGTTCAGAACCAGACTGAACAGAGTAAAACATGTGTGTTCAGAACCAGACTGAACAGAGTAAAACATGTGTGTTCAGAACCAGACTGAACAGAGTAAAACATGTGAGTGTTCAGAACCAGACTGAACAGAGTAAAACATGTCTGTGTGTTCAGAACCAGACTGAACAGAGTAAAACATGTGAGTGTTCAGAACCAGACTGAACAGAGTAAAACACGTGTGTTCAGAACCAGACTGAACAGAGTAAAACACGTGTGTTCAGAACCAGACTGAACAGAGTAAAACATGTCTGTGTGTTCAGAACCAGACTGAACAGAGTAAAACACGTGTGTTCAGAACCAGACTGAACAGAGTAAAACATGTCTGTGTGTCCGGGCAGCAGTAAAATTGTCAAACGTTGACCGGTCCGCGGTGAGAAAAAGGTTGGGGACCACTGCTCCATGGTACGGCCATCAGGGACTGTGCAATACTATATGCACATAGGCTTTGGTAATATGCAATACTGCTCATAGGTAGGCTCCAGGGAAGGTGCAATATCTTTGGGCACTTACAGTGAGGGTTTTAGGGAATGTGCAATATATATGTGTGTATGTATATGTATATATGTGTATATGTATGTGGGTATCAGACAGTTATTGGCTTCAGGGAGTGTGCAGTGTCCTTTGGCTGTTTAGGCAGAAAGGCCCCAGGGAATGTGCAATACTCACCTCTACACTTAAGCCCCAGAGAATGTGCAAAATATGCTAATTATGGTTATTATTATTATTAATTCTGGTCTTGTGCCTAAACGTTCACGGTGTCAGTGGAGTCACCTGCAGCGGTCGTCTGGCATTCGAGCCAAAGCGGTGGAGTCGGTTGGTGGTTTGTCTGGAAACCCGAGTGCCCCTCACTTCTGGTAAACGGGCCTGCAGCTGTGGGGCAGGTGCATAACGATGTCTGAGGGCACAGGTCCTTAGGTCCTGGTCATCGTCTGTCACTCGTGGGGCTCCTGGGTCTTTCACAAACTCTGCTGTAGTTCTGTATTTTGATGCTGCTGATGACACTTTGAGACCAAATTCACGAGCAACATCTGACAGCCTCCAACCCGAAGGCGCTGTGTCCAGGGGGCGCTGCTCGTCCGTTAAGTGATGTCGTGTGTTCATGGCTGTTTGAATGATGAACTTGGAATGACTTACTGACAATACCAGCTTTTTATACCCACAGAATGTTCAAACTGATGCCACATTGAAAAGGGTCTTTTTTTTGGCCCCAATATGTAAAGCTCACTGTTCACTGTGAGACCATTATGTGGAAAACACAAAATGAGGTGTGTCTATCACCACAAAACAACTGCCTCCATATCCCAAAAACCTCTGACGTGAAACAAACCCCGTCTGTATGACATGCACTGAGTCTCTCACAATATCCCCAACTTATTGTGAGTAGTGTAAATACCTCCTCTTCAATGCTTCAGTGCAGTTTATTTGTTTGTTTGTTTATCTGTTTGGTTTTTGTCGTCTGTTGCAGTTGTTTTGGGAGAAGAGGCTCAAAGGCCTGAGGTCTTCAGACGTGACACAAGAAACTCTGAGAACTATGGACCTGCCCTCAGGACTGCAGTGTGAGTATCAACTCTACTTGTACTACTGTAGTACTGCTGTAGTACTTTAGTACAATCACAGTACTACAGCAGTACATGGTACATGAGTCCGGGAGGGCATCTGAGCGTCTCTGTCCTCAGGTATCGGGCCGGACCCCTCGGAGGACTGTCTGCTGTGGGCCATCTCCTCGGCTCTGCACCTGAGCTCAGGCCCCATCAGTGGACAGAGCTCCAGCGCCGAGAAGAACCCGGCCGTCTGGATCAACTGCAGCCAACCCCCGTGTAGAGGCTTTACTGTCACCGAGCAGCACATCAGGTCAGAGACTGGACTGGGACTGGACCAGGACCAGGACTGAACCAGGACTGGACTTTACCTGACTAGACCCCCGTGTAGAGGCTTTACTGTCAGAGAGCAGCACATCAGGTCAGAGACTGGACCAGGACAGGACTGAACCAGGACTGGACCAGGACTAGACCCCCCGTGTAGAGGCTTTACTGTCACCGAGCAGCACATCAGGTCAGAGACTGGACCGGGACTGGACCAGGACCAGGACTGAACCAGGACTGGACCAGGTACCAGGACTAGACCCCCGTGTAGAGGCTTTACTGTCACCGAGCAGCACATCAGGTCAGAGACTGGACCAGGACCAGGACTGAACCAGGACTGGACCAGGACCAGGACTAGACCCCCGTGTAGAGGCTTTACTGTCACCGAGCAGCACATCAGGTCAGAGACTGGACCGGGACTGGACCAGGACTAGACCAGGACCAGGACTAGACCCCTGTGTAGAGGCTTTACTGTCACCGAGCAGCACATCAGGTCAGGATCAGGACTAGGACCAGACTAGGACCGGACCAGGACTGGACAGGTTTGTGTCCTCAGGGTGTCACTCGGTTCAGTCCCTGAGGACTCAGAGTGTAACCAGATTTATATGACCCCCAAAACCCGAGTCTCACCCGAGTCTCCCCCGAGTCTCCCCCGAGTCTCCCCCGAGTCTCCCCCGAGTCTCACCCGAGTCTCACCCGAGTCTCCCCCGAGTCTCCCCCGAGTCTCCCCCGAGTCTCTCACCCGAGTCTCACCCGAGTCTCACCCGAGTCTCCCCCGAGTCTCCCCCGAGTCTCCCCCGAGTCTCCCCCGAGTCTCACCCCGAGTCTCCCCGAGTCTCCCCCGAGTCTCCCCCGAGTCTCCCCCCCCGAGTCTCCACCCGAGTCTCCCCCGAGTCTCACCGAGTCTCACCCGAGTCTCACCCGAGTCTCCCCCGAGTCTACAGTGGAACAGAAAACATGTGAAGTGTGTGTAACGTTGTGTGTGTGTAACGTTTGTGTGTGTGTGACATTGTTTATTATGTGTGTGACGTTGTGTCTAACTTTGTGTGTGTAACTTGTGTGTGTGACGTTTGTGTTTGTGTGTGACGTTGTGTGTGTTGTGTATGTGACGTTGTGTTGTGTATTCTCAGGGTGCAGGAGCAGGTGGTGAACCAGGTGCGGCGCAGCCTGGAGGAGGCGCTCACCGCAGACACTTTGGCCCGAACCGCAGAGAACACGCGAGAGAGAAGAGCCCGCTGACCAATCACAGAGCAGAGAACAGCCAGGCCAGCCAATCACAGGTGAGCTTCCTCCTTCACTTTTCTTCGCTCCCATCCTCATTTTGCAAAGGAGGCGTTCCAGACGATGAGCAGTGAGGGGGAGGGGCTTATCGGCGTCAGAGTGAACTTATCACATGAGCGTGACAGCGGAGAGCAGCCTGACGTACAACACGCCGCACATGAGTTTAACTCCACGTTTATTTAGAGGAACAGACGTCTTCATCTGGACTTTTACAAAATGGCATCCGATCTGTTTTTTCTGTCGCCTGAAAACACCAGACAGTGAGCTCAGAGTGTTTGAATCATACACAAGAATCCATCGAAAACCAGAACAGATCAGCATGGGCCCATTTGAACAGCTCATGGGCCATTTGAACAGCTCATGGGCCCATTTGAACAGCTCATGGGCCCATTGAACAGCTCATGGGCCATTTGAACAGCTCATGGGCCCATTTGAACAGCTCATGGGCCATTTGAACAGCTCATGGGCCCATTTGAACAGCTCATGGGCCCATTTGAACAGCTCATGGGCCCATTTGAACAGCTCATGGGCCCATTTGAACAGCTCATGGGCCATTTGAACAGCTCATGGGCCCATTTGAACAGCTCATGGGCCATTTGAACAGCTCATGGGCCCATTTGAACAGCTCATGGACCATTTGAACAGCTCATGGACCATTTGAACAGCTCATGGGCCATTTGAACAGCTCATGGGCCCATTTGAACAGCTCATGGGCCATTTGAACAGCTCATGGGCCATTTGAACAGCTCATGGGCCATTTGAACAGCTCATGGGCCCATTTGAACAGCTCATGGGCCATTTGAACAGCTCATGGGCCATTTGAACAGCTCATGGGCCCATTTGAACAGCTCATGGGCCCATTTGTGCTCCTCTTCCTGTTTTTTTTTTCACCTCCATCTCGTAACGATCCAGAGCTCTGGGATATTCCCCGATGAGCCTGACAGTGTTTACTCTGATGTTTTGTGGAGACTAAAATACTGAATGTGTCACTTTGACCTTTTAAAACGCCTCCACACTTTAGTCCTGCCACAAACATCAGATTCATAAGTTTTCTTCATGTCGACTCAGAGTAAAGGATCATGGTCTGTGCCGTCCCCCCAAAACTCACTCAGAGAACCCACTGTGACGCAGCCGCCATGTTGGATTCATGTTTAATTCAGCGTCGTGTCCAGGCGTCACTCACAGCTCGTCCACTCGTCCTCTCGTCCCCTTGTCTGCTTGTCCTCTCGTCCCCTCGTCCTCTCATCCCCTCGTCCCCTCGTCCTCTCGTCCCCTCGTCCTCTCGTCCCCTCGTCCTCTCATCCCCTCGTCCCCTCGTCCTCTCGTCCCCTCGTCCTCTCGTCCTCTCCTCCCCTTGTCCTCTCGTCCTCTCTTCCCCTCGTCCCCTCGTCCTCTCTTCCCCTCGTCCCCTCGTCCTCTTGTCCCCTCGTCCCCTCGTCCTCTTGTCCTCTCCTTCCATCGTCCTCTCTTCCCCTCGTCCCCTCGTCCTCTTGTCCCCTCGTCCTCTCGTCCTCTCTTCCCCTCGTCCCTCTCTCCTCTCGTCGTCCCCTCGTCCTCTCGTCCTCTCCTCCCCTTGTCCTCTCCTCCCCTCGTCCTCTCCTCCCCTTGTCCTCTCCTCCCCTCGTCCTCTCATCCTCTCTTCCCCTCGTCCTCTCTTCCCCTCGTCCCCTCGTCCTCTCGTCCTCTCGTCCCCTCGTCCCCTCGTCCTCTCGTCCTCTCGTCCTCTCGTCCTCTCTTCCCCTCGTCCTCTCGTCCTCTCGTCCCCTCGTCCCCTCGTCCTCTCGTCCTCTCGTCCCCTCGTTCCCTCGTTCTCCTCTCCCCGTTCTCTCGTTCCCTCGTCCCCCTCGTTCCCTCTCGTCCCCTCGTTCTCTCCTCGTCCCCTCGTTCTCCTCGTCCCCTCGTCCTCGTCGTCCCCTCGTCCCCCTCGTCCCCTCGGCCCCGTCCCCCTCGTCCCCTCTCGTCCCCTCGTCCCCCCTCGTCCTCTCTTCCCCTCGTCCCCCTCGTCCCCTCGTCCTCCTCGTCGTCCCCTCGTCCTCTCGTCCCCTTGTTCTCTCGTCCCCTCGTTCTCTCTCCTCCTCGTCCCCTCGTTCCCTCGTCGTCCTCCTCGTCCTCTCGTCCCCTCGTTCTCCCCTCGTCCCCCCTTCGTCCTCTCGTCCCCTTGTTCTCTCGTCCCCTCGTTCTCTCGTCCCCTCGTTCTCTCGTCCCCTCGTTCTCTCGTCCCCTCGTCCTCTCATCCTCTCGTCCCCTCGTTCTCTCGTCCCCTCGTCCTCTCTTCCCCTCGTCCCCTCGTCCTCTCGTCCTCTCCTCGGCTCATCGGGGAGCGGGCTGGAGGCGTTCCAGGAGGTCAGATATTTCCCAGTTGAACATTCCCAGTTCTGACCTCAGAGCGGTCCAGATGAATTAAGTCGTATGTAAACAACACGGCTAATGCTAATGCTAATGCTAAAGTGCATAAAGATGTTTGCAGTGTTTCTATGGTGATTATCATTATTTTAAGACAAACTCGTGTCTGAAGGATGTCACCTCAGGTCACCTCACCTCAGGTCAGCTCAGGTCACCTCACCTCAGGTCACCTCAGCTCAGGTCACCTCACCTCAGGTCAGCTCAGGTCACGTCAGCTCAGGTCACCTCACTTCAGGTCAGCTCAGGTCACGTCAGCTCAGGTCACCTCACCTCAGGTCACCTCAGCTCAGGTCACCTCACCTCAGGTCACCTCAGCTCAGGTCACCTCACCTCAGGTCAGCTCAGGTCACGTCAGCTCAGGTCCCCTCACTTCAGGTCAGCTCAGGTCACCTCACCTCAGGTCAGCTCAGGTCACCTCACCTCAGGTCACCTCACCTCAGGTCACCTCAGCTCAGGTCAGCTCAGGTCACCTCAGGTCAGCTCAGCTCAGCTCAGGTCAGGTGGAGTCACGAGTCTTCCAGAGTTTTTAAGTTGGAGATGGGAATGATCTCAGCTCTCATTTATCCTACTGTCTTTCAGTCAATCTGCTCCTTTACTATTTCCATCTTACTCCCTCTCTCTCTTTTCTCTCCCCTCTGCCCCTCTCTCTCTCACCATCCCTCTCTCTCCCTCTGCCTCTCTCTCTTTTCTCTTCTGTCTCTCTCCCTCCATTCCTAGCCCTCTTTATTTTCCCTCCCTTTCCACTCCTCTCCCTCTTTTCTCTCTCCCTCTGCTCCCTCTCTCCGCTCCTCTCCCTCTCCACTCCTCTCCCTCTCTGCTCCCTCTCTCCACTCCTCTCCCTCTGCTCCCTCTCTCCGCTCCTCTCCCTCTCCACTCCTCTCCCTCTCTGCTCCCTCCCTCCTCACTCCTCTCCCTCTCTGCTCCCTCTCCTCTCCGCTCCTCTCCCTCTCCCACTCCTCTCCCTCTCTGCTCCCTCTCTCCACTCCACTCCTCTCCCTCTCTGCTCCCTCTCTCTCCCACTCCTCTCCCTCTCTGCTCTGCTCCCTCTCTCTCCGCTCCTCTCCCTCTCTGCTCCCTCTCTCTCCGCTCCTCTCCCTCTCCACTCCTCTCCCTCTCCCTCTCTCTCCCGCTCCTCTCCCTCCCTCCACTCCTCTCCCTCTCTGCTCTCCCTCTCCACTCCTCTCCCTCTCTGCTCTCCCTCTCTCCACTCCTCTCCCTCTCTGCTCCCTCCCTCTCTCCGTCCTCCCTCCTCTCCACTCCTCTCTCCTCTGCTCCCTCCCTCTCTCCACTCCTCTCCCTCCTCTGCTCCCTCTCTCCACTCCTCTCCCTCTCCACTCCTCTCCCTCTCTGCTCCCTCTCTCCACTCCTCTCCCTCTCTGCTCCCTCTCTCCGCTCCTCTCCCTCTCCACTCCTCTCTCTCTGCTCCCTCTCTCCACTCCTCTCCCTCTCCACTCCTCTCCCTCTGCTCCCTCTCTCCGCTCCTCTCCCTCTCCACTCCTCTCCCTCTCTGCTCCCTCTCTCTCGCTCCTCTCCCTCTCCTCTCCCACTCCCTCTCCTCCTGCTCTCTCTACTCCTCTCTCCCTCTGCCCCTCTCTCCACTCCCCTCCACTCCCTCCCTCTGCTCCCTCTCTCTCTACTCCTCTCCCCTCTCCACTCCTCCCCTCTCTGCTCCCTCTCTCCGCTCCTCTCCTCTCTCCACTCCTCTCCCTCTCTGCCCCCTCTCCCTCCTCTCCTCTCCCTCTCCACTCCTCTCCCTCTGCTCCCTCTCTCTACTCCTCTCCCTCTGCTCCCTCTCTCCACTCCTCTCCCTCTCCACTCCTCTCCCTCTGCTCCCTCTCTCCGCTCCTCTCCCTCTCCACTCCTCTCCCTCTCTGCTCCCTCTCTCCGCTCCTTTCCCTCTCCACTCCTCTCCCTCTGCTCCCTCTCTCCGCTCCTCTCCCTCCCTCTCCTCTCCCCCTCTCTGCTCCTCTCTCCGCGCTCTCTTTCCCTCTCCACTCCTCTCCCTCTCTGCTCCCTCTCTCTCCGCCTCTCCCTCTCCACTCCTCTCCCTCTGCTCCCCTCTCCTCTACTCCTCTCCCTCTGCTCCTCTCTCTCCCACTCCTCTCCCTCTGCTCCCTCTCCTCTCTCTCTCCTCTCTCCTCCTCTCTCCTCCCCTCCTCTCTCTCTCTCTCCCTCTCTCCGCTCCTCTCCCTCTCCACTCCTCTCCTCTCTGCTCCCTCTCTCCTCCGCTCCTCTCCCTCTCCACTCCTCTCCCCTCTCCCTCTCTCTCTCTACTCCTCTCCCTCTCTCCCTCCCTCTCTCCACTCCTCTCCCTCTCCACTCCTCTCCCTCTGCTCCCTCTCTCCTCTCTCCGCTCCTCTCCCTCTCCACTCCTCTCCCTCTCTGCTCCCTCTCTCCGCTCCTTTCCCTCTCCACTCCTCTCCCTCTGCTCCCTCTCTCCGCTCCTCTCCCTCTCCTCTCCCTCTCTGCTCCCTCTCTCCGCTCCTCTGTCTCTTTTCTCCTTTTTCTTTCTGTCTTTATCGCGTCTCTTCAGTCACACTTTTATCAGATGGAGACTCTGGATCACTGTTAATTAACTCTCAGTCACACGTGCACGCTCGCACAGACGTGCACGCACACACACGTGCACACTCACACACACGTGCACGCTCGCACAGACGTGCACGCACACACACGTGCACACTCACACACACGTGCACGCACACACACGTGCACACTCATAGACACGTGCACACTCACACACACATGCACGCTCACACACACGTGCACACTCATAGACACGTGCACGCTCGCACAGAGCGAGGGAGCGGAACATGCATTATCTCCACAGGGAGTTATTAAAGAGGAATTAACACAAGGATTAACAGACCACAGGCAGAGACAGAGAGAGGAGAGGAAAGAGGGAGAGGAGAGAGAGAAGGGGAGAGGGCGAGAGAAGAGGAGGAGGAGAGAAAAGAGGGGAAGGAGGAGGGGGAGAGAGGAGAGAAGAGAAAGGAGAAGAGGAGGGATTGAGGCAAGGGGAAGAGAGGGGAGGGGAGAAAGAGAGGGGAAGAAAGGGAGAGGGAAGAGGAGGAGAGGGGAGGAGAAGAAAGAGAGGAGGAGCGAGAGAGGGAAAGAGAAAGGAAATAAAGAGGGAGAGAGCAAAGAAAGGAGGAGAGAGATGAAGAGAGTGACAGAAGGAAAAAGATGAGTGGAAGAAGAGTAAGGCTAATGAGAAATGGCCAATGAATGACCAAAATCACATTTTAATTCTCCATTTTAAACCAGGACTAAACCAGGACTGAAACGGGACTAAACCAGGACTAAACCAGGACTAAACCTGGACTAAACCAGGACTGAAACAGGACTAAACAAGGACTAAACCAGGACTGAAACGGGACTAAACCAGGACTAAACCTGGACTAAACCAGGACTAAACAAGGACTAAACAAGGACTAAACCAGGACTGAAACAGGACTAAACCAGGACTAAACCAGGACTAAACCAGGACTAGACCAGGACTAAACAAGGACTAAACAAGGACTAGACCAGGACTAGACCAGGACTAAACCAGGACTAAACCAGGACTAGACCAGGACTGAACCAGGACTGAACCAGGACTAAACCAGGACTAAACCAGGACTAAACCAGGACTGAACCAGGACTGAACCAGGACTAAACCAGGACTAAACCAGGACTCTTGTCTCTGTTCTCAGGTCTTTTTCATCTTCATTGAACCTTGCAGCGCCGCCTACAGCCTTAAATCCGACCTGCACCTGCTAACGCCAGAGACTCCGCCCCCATCACTGCCCCACCCACCGCCACACCCACCGCCTGGTCACCACGGAGACGAGCACAAAGAAAAGGACAGAGGGCAGAACGCAGCGAGGAGCCAATGAGAGGAAGGAAGAGGAAGAGAGGCTTTTATTCTGAAGAGTTAGAGAGCTTTTATTTTGAAGAGTTAAAGGGCTTTTATTCTGAAGAGTTAGAGAGCTTTTATATTGAAGAGTCAGATGGCTTTTATTTTGAAGAGTTAAAGGGCTTTTATTTTGAAGAGTTAGAGAGCTTTTATTTTGAGTAGTTAGAGTTAGTTTATTTTGAAGAGCATGTGCAGAAATGAGGAAGTATGTGAGTAAAGGTGACGAGGGCTGAATCCAACTCCCCCAAAACGAAAGTGAAACATGTGAATACTTTGTTTTGGGTAAATATAGAATTAAAACAATGAAAGGAAACATGGTGATCTAGATATGTGTTACAGTTAATACCCCATAGAAGTGAATACCTCCTCTTTATTACCCCACAGAAGTAAATACCCCTCTTTAAAAAGGAATCAGGTCAAAGGTCAAAGCGTGAGAAATGATATTGATTTGAAAATGCTGTTAACTGTGACTTTTGACCTCTGACCCTCTCTGCCCTTTGACGTTAAACTATGCATTTATTGTGATACTGAGTGATGTCGATGCCAAGCACTTACTAACCAATCAGGGCTCAGGACAGACCGGAGGCGGGGCTTATCCTGTTTTATGCAAATGTGCTTTTAACTTACGCTGCTTTGGGTCGTCAGGGTTTGATTCAATGAAATAATTATGAGACGTATTTAAAACAGATTTTATACTTTTGATGAAACTGAATAAAAATGAAATGACATGTTAATGTTTTTGTCTCGTGATCCACAAATGTGTCACTTTAGTCCTGGTTTAGTCCTGGTTTAGTCCAGGTTTAGACCTGGTTTAGTCCTGGTTTAGTCCTGGTTTAGTCCTGGTTTAGTCCTGGTTTAGACCTGGTTTAGTTCTGGTTTAGACCTGGTTTAGTCCCTGAACCTCCACCTTTACTCGGTGGAGGGTTTGAGCCTGAATGGTCCTGGGAGCTCTGTTGTTGGGGGCTTCATGGTGGGGTCACCCATGGCAGGTCCCGTGGGACGGGTCAAGCCCTTTATGACGAGTTGAAGATCAAGGTCAGCTGTGTCGCCCGGACCAACTTTACCAGGGCCCCACTCTGGAGCCTGGCCTGGGGTGGGTGCTCACCAACAAGCGCCTGGTGGCCGAGCCTTTCCCCACGGGGCCTGGACAGCAGTCAAAGGCAGGGGCCTCGACGACCGGATCTCAGGACATGGAGCTCTGGTACTAGACAGTGCACCGAACGGGGACTTCCTGGTTCTACTGGGGGACTTCAACACCCACATGGGCAACGACAGTGACACCTGGAGGGGCGTGATTGGGAAGAACGGCCTCCCTGATCTGAACCCGAGTGGTGTTCTGTTATTGGACTTCTGTACTAGTCACAGTTTGTCCATAACAAACACCATGTTCGAACACTTCATGTCATCTGACCTTCAGTCAGATGACACGTCATCCAGCCAGGCACGTGTCTTGAACAGAGGGACAGAGCTGTAGAGCACCACCTGGTGGTGAGTTGGATCCACTGATGGAGGAGGAACCTGGACAGACCTGGCAGGCCCACGCGTATCGTCAGGGTCTGTTGGGAACGTCTGGTGGAGCCCTCTGTCAAGGGGGTCTTCAACTCTCACCTCTGGGAGAGTTTCTTCCTGATCCTGGGGGAAGCTGAGGACATGGACTCTGAGTGGGCCATGTTCTCCACTTCTATTGTCGATGCGGCTGCTCGTAGCTGTGGTTGTAAGGTCTGCGATCACACCACCAACCCCTGAACCCGGTAGTGGACACCAGACGTAAGGGATGCCATCAGGCTGAAGATGGAGTCCTATCGAGCCTTGTTGGATTGTGGGACTCTTGAGGCAGCTGACGAGTATTGGTGGGCCAAGCGTGCCATGACTCATGTGGTCGCAGAGGCAAAAACTCTAGGTTAGGAGGAGTTTGTGGAGGACACGGAGAAGGACTATCGAACTGCTTCGAAGAAATTGTGTTAAACCGTCCGACGCCTCAGGAGGGAGAAGCAGTGCTTCACCAACACTGTTTACAGTGCAGGTGGAGAGCTGCTGACCTCGACTGGGGACGTTGTCGAACAGTGGAAGGAATAATTTTATCTCGTCAATCCCTCCATCAGGTCTTCTGAGGAGGAAGCAGAGACTGGGGACCCGGAGGTGGACTCGTCCATCACCGTGGCTGAAGTCACTGAGGTGGTTGGTAAACTCCTCTGTGGTAAGGCTCTGGGGGTGGACGAGATCCATCCCGAGTACCTCAAGTCTGTGGATGTTGTAGGTCTTGGCTGACACGTCTCTACAACATCGCGTGGCGGTCGGGGACAGTACCACTGGACTGTCAGACCGGGGTGGTGGTCCCTCTGTATAAGAAGAGGGACCGGAGGGTGTGCTCCAATTACAGGGGAATCACACTCCTCAGCCTTCTCTGTAAGGTCTATTCCAGGGACTGGAGAGGAGAATCTGACCGATAGTCGAACCTCGGATCCAGGAGGAGCAGTGTGGTTTTCGTCCTGGTCGTGGAACACTGGACCAGCTCTACACTCTCCATCAGGTCCTCGAGGCTCATGGGAGTTTGCCACAGTCCACATGTGTTTTGTGGATGTGGAGAAGGCACCGTGTCCCTCGTGGTGTCCTTTGGGGGGTGCTCTGGGAGTATGGGGTGTGGGGCCCTTTGCTCAGGGCTGTCTGGGTGACCCTGTGTGACTGGAGCAGATTACACGCCCTCTGTGACACGCCCACTGTGACACGCCCACTGTCTTGGTCTTGGGCGTGGTCTCGGGCAGTGGTTGTGGTCTTTGGCAGTGGTCTTGGGCGTGGTCTTGGGCGTGGTCTTGGGCAGTGGTCTTGGGCGTGGTCTTTGGCAGTGGTCTTGGGCGTGGTCTTGGGCAGTGGTCGCGGTCTTGGGCGTGGTCTTGGACGTGGTCTTGGGCAGTGGTCGCGGTCTTGGTGTGGTCTTGGGCGTGGCTTTGGGCAGTGGTCGCGGTCTTGGGACGTGGTCTTGGGCAGTGGTTGTGGTCTTGGGCGTGGTCTTTGGCAGTGGTCTTGGCGTGGTCTTGGGCAGTGGTCGCGGTCTTGGGCGTGGTCTTGGGCAGTGGTCGGTCTTGGGCGTGGTCTTTTGTGGTCTTGGGCGTGGTTTGGCAGTGGTCGCGGTCTTGGGCGTGGTCTTGGGCAGTGGTCGCGGTCTTGGGCGTGGTCTTGGGCAGTGGTCGCGGTCTTGGGCGTGGTCTTGGGCAGTGGTCGCGGTCTTGGGCGTGGTCTTGGGCAGTGGTCGCGGTCTTTGGCGTGGTCTTGGGCAGTGGTCGCGGTCTTCTTGGCGTGGTCTTGGGCAGTGGTCGGTCTTGGCGGTCTTGGGCGTGGTCTTGGGCAGTGGTCGCGGTCTTGGGCGTGGTCTTGGGCGTGGTCTTGGGGCGTGGTCTTGGGCAGTGGTCGCGGTCTTTGGGCGTGGTCTTGGGCAGTGGTCGCGGTCTTGGGCGTGGTCTTGGGCAGTGGTCGTGGTCTTGGGCGTGGTCTTGGGCATTGGTCTTGGGCGTGGTCTTGGGCAGTGGTTGCGGTCTTGGGCGTGGTCTTGGGCAGTGGTTGTGGTCTTGGGCGTGGTCTTGGGCAGTGGTTGTGGTCTTGGGCGTGGTCTTGGGCAGTGGTCGCGGTCTTGGGCAGCAGTGCATGATGGGAGTTGTAGTCTGACCCTGAGCGTGATCTGTCAGGCTCTAATTATCGCTGCCTTTTCCCTGATGAACTGTTTGACTCGTGGTGCTTTTAAATCCGGTTCAGACGATTCCAGACACGCCTCAAACAGACCCCTTACTCCTCCAGCAAGGTACTCCTGACCTGGTTCAGTCCTGGTTTAGTCCTGATTTAGACCGGGTTTAGTCCTGGTTCAGTCCTGGTTCAGTCCTGGTTCAGTCCTGGTTTAGTCCTGGTTCATTCCTGGTTCAGTCCTGGTTTAGACCTGGTTTAGTCCTGGTTCAGTCCTGGTTCAGTCCTGGTTTAGTCCTGGTTAGACCTGGTTTAGTCCTGGTTTTCAGTCCTGGTTCAGTAGACCTGGTTTAGTCTGGTTAGTCCTGGTTTAGTCCTGGTTTAGTCCTGGTTTAGTCCTGGTTTAGTCCTGGTTTAGTCCTGGTTTAGTCCTGGTTTAGACCTGGTTTAGTCCTGGTTTAGACCTGGTTTAGTCCTGGTTTAGACCTGGTTTAGTCCTGGTTTAGACCTGGTTTAGACCTGGTTTAGTCCTGGTTTAGACCTGGTTTAGTCCTGGTTTAGTCCTGGTTTAGTCCTGGTTTAGTCCTGGTTTAGACCTGGTTTAGACCTGGTTTAGACCTGGTTTAGTCCTGGTTTAGACCTGGTTTAGTCCTGGTTTAGACCTGGTTTAGACCTGGTTTAGACCTGGTTTAGACCTGGTTTAGACCTGGTTTAGTCCTGGTTTAGACCTGGTTTAGTCCTGGTTTAGACCTGGTTTAGACCTGGTTTAGACCTGGTTTAGACCTGGTTTAGTCCTGGTTTAGACCTGGTTTAGACCTGGTTTAGTTAGACTGGTTTAGACCTGGTTTAGTCCTGGTTTAGACCTGGTTTAGTCCTGGTTTAGTCCTGGTTTAGACCTGGTTTAGACCTGGTTTAGACCTGGTTTAGACCTGTTTTAGTCCTGGTTTAGACCTGGTTTAGTCCTGGTTTAGACCTGGTTAGACCTGGTTTAGACCCTGGTTTTTAGACCTGGTTTAGTCCTGGTTTAGACCTGGTTTAGACCTGGTTTAGACCTGGTTTAGACCTGGTTTAGTCCTGGTTTAGACCTGGTTTAGTCCTGGTTTAGACCTGGTTTAGTCCTGGTTTAGACTGTTTAGACCTGGTTTAGTCCCTGGTCCTTTAGACCTGGTTTAGACCTGGTTTAGACCTGGTTTAGTCCTGGTTTAGACCTGGTTTAGACCTGGTTTAGTCCTGGTTTAGACCTGGTTTAGTCCTGGTTTAGACCTGGTTTTAGACCTGGTTTAGACCTGGTTTTAGTCCTGGTTTAGTCCTGGTTTAGACCTGGTTTAGTCCTGGTTTAGACCTGGGTTTAGACCTGGTTTAGACCTGGTTTTAGGACCTGGTTTAGACCTGGTTTAGTCCTGGTTTAGACCTAGTTTGTGTAGACTGGTTTGGTTTGTTTAGTAGACCTGGTTTAGACTGTTTTTAGACCTGGTTTAGTCCTGGTGGTTAGACCTGGTTTAGTCCTGGTTTAGACCTGGTTTAGTCCTGGTTTAGACCTGGTTTAGACCTGGTTTAGACCTGGTTTAGTCCTGGTTTAGACCTGGTTTACCTGGACCTGGTTTTAGACCTGGTTTACCTGGTCCTGGTTTAGACCTGGTTTAGTCCTGGGTTAGACCTGGTTTAGTCCTGGTTTAGACCTGGTTTGACCTGGGTTAGTCCTGGTTTAGTCCTGGTTTAGTCCTGGTTTAGACCTGGTTTAGACCTGGTTTAGACCTGGTTTAGACCTGGTTTAGTCCTGGTTTAGACCTGGGTTTAGTCCTGGTTTAGTTTAGACCTGGTTTAGACCTGGTTTAGACCTGGTTTAGACCTGGTTTAGACCTGGTTTTAGACCTGGTTTAGTCCTGGGTTTAGACCTGGTTTAGTCCTGGTTTAGACCTGACCTTTAGTCCTGGTTTAGACCTGGTTTAGACCTGGACCTGGTTTAGACCTGGTTTAGTCCTGGTTCAGAACCTGGTTTCAGTCCTGGTTTAGTCCCTGGTTTAGTAGTCCTGGTTTAGACCTGATGTTCTTGCTGTAACTTCACTTCCTCCAGAAAAGTCCCGTTTCAGAAATACTTCCTTTTTTGTAAAGTTTACTTCCTGTTTGAGGTCAGTCCTTAACGGAGTGAGTCCGTTTAGAGGAACTTTCAGTTTTGCTCCTCTCTGCTCCTCTCTGCTCCTCTCTCCTCCTCTCTGCTCCTCTCTGCTCTGTTTTTACACTGTTTGGAGTTTGGATCTGTAAACCTCATGGTATGTGGGTGCATACCACTATCTGCCTATGTGCCTTTGAGCAGGGACACGCCTCAGAGGGGCAGGGCCGGTTTGACTGGTAATGCTGAGAAACTCCACCCACCGCGATTAAATCTCACCGCCAGGTCAGTCCTGGTTTAGTCCTGGTTTAGTCCTGGTTTAGTCCTGGTTCAGCCCTGGTCGTCGTGGAGATGCTGAGGCTGCGGTTGCTGGTTCTACTCCCTGTGCTGTGGGCTGTGGGTCAGGGCCTGGTGTTTGAGAGGTGCCAATGGGCCAGACTCCTGAAGAGCAGAGGAATGGACCAGTACCAGAAGATCAGCCTGGCAGACTGTGAGTCCCAGACCAGGACTAAACCAGGACTAAACCAGGACCAGACCAGGACTAAACCAGGACTAAACCAGGACTAAACCAGGACCAGACCAGGACTAAACCAGGACTAAACCAGGACTGAACCAGGACTAAACCAGGACCAGACCAGGACTAAACCAGGACTAAACCAGGACTAAACCAGGACTGAACCAGGACTAAACCAGGACTAAACCAGGACTGAACCAGGACTAAACCAGGACTAAACCAGGACTAAACCAGGACTAAACCAGGACCAGACCAGGACTAAACCAGGACTAAACCAGGACTAAACCAGGACTGAACCAGGACTAAACCATGACTAAACCAGGACTAAACCAGGACTAAACCAGGACTAAACCAGGACCAGACCAGGACTAAACCAGGACTAAACCAGGACTAAACCAGGTCTAAACCAGGACTAAACCAGGACTAAACCAGGACCAGACCAGGACTAAACCAGGACTGAACCAGGACTAAACCAGGACCAGACCAGGACTAAACCAGGACTAAACCAGGACTAAACCAGGACTGAACCAGGACTAAACCAGGACTAAACCAGGACTGAACCAGGACTAAACCAGGACTAAACCAGGACTAAACCAGGACTAAACCAGGACCAGACCAGGACTAAACCAGGACTAAACCAGGACTAAACCAGGACTGAACCAGGACTAAACCAGGACTAAACCAGGACTAAACCAGGACTAAACCAGGACTAAACCAGGACCAGACCAGGACCAAACCAGGACTAAACCAGGACTAAACCAGGACTAAACCAGGACTAAACCAGGACCAGACCAGGACTAAACCAGGTCTAAACCAGGACTAGACCAGGACTAAACCAGGACCAGACCAGGACTAAACCAGGACTAAACCAGGACTAAACCAGGACTAAACCAGGTCTAAACCAGGTCTAAACCAGGACTAAACCAGGACTAAACTAGGACTAAACCAGGACTAAACCAGGTCTAAACCAGGACTAAACCAGGTCTAAACCAGGACTAAACCAGGTCTAAACCAGGATTAACCAGGACTAAACCAGGACTAAACCAGGACTAAACCAGGTCTAAACCAGGACTAAACCAGGACTAAACCAGGACTAAACCAGGTCTAAACCAGGATTAACCAGGACTAAACCAGGACTAAACCAGGACTAAACCAGGTCTAAACCAGGACTAAACCAGGACTAAACCAGGACTAAACCAGGACTAAACCAGGACTGAACCAGGACTAAACCAGGACTAAACCAGGACTGAACCAGGACTAAACCAGGACTAAACCAGGACTAAACCAGGACTAAACCAGGACCAGACCAGGACTAAACCAGGACTAAACCAGGACTAAACCAGGACTGAACCAGGACCAGGACTAAACCAGGACTAAACCAGGACTAAAACCAGGACTAAACCAGGACTAAACCAGGACCTAAACCAGGACTAAACCAGGACTAAACCAGGACTAAAGGACTAAACCAGGACCTAAACCAGGACCAAACCAGGACTAAACCAGGTCTAACCAGGACTAGACCAGGACTAAACCAGGACCAGATCAGGACTAAACCAGGACTAAACCAGGACTAAACCAGGACTAAACCAGGTCTAAACCAGGTCTAAACCAGGACTAAACCAGGACTAAACTAGGACTAAACCAGGACTAAACCAGGTCTAAACCAGGACTAAACCAGGTCTAAACCAGGACTAAACCAGGTCTAAACCAGGATAACCAGGACTAAACCAGGACTAAACCAGGACTAAACCAGGTCTAAACCAGGACTAAACCAGGACTAAACCAGGACTAAACCAGGTCTAAAACCAGGATTAACCAGGACTAAACCAGGACTAAACCAGGACTAAACCAGGTCTAAACCAGGACTAAACCAGGACTAAACCAAGACTAAACCAGGTCTAAACCAGGACTAAACCAGGACTGAACCAGGACCAAACCAGGACTAAACCAGGACTAAACCAGGACTAAACCAGGACTGAACCAGGACTGAACCAGGACTAAACCAGGACTGAACCAGGACTAAACCAGGACTAAACCAGGACCAGACCAGGACTAAACCAGGACTAAACCAGGACCAGACCAGGACTAAACCAGGTCTAAACCAGGACTAAACCAGGACTAAACCAGGACTAAACCAGGACTAAACCAGGACTGAACCAGGACTAAACCAGGACTAAACCAGGACTGAACCAGGACTAAACCAGGACTAAACCAGGACTAAACCAGGACTAAACCAGGACTAAACCAGGACTACACCAGGTGTAAACCAGGACTAAACCAGGACTAAACCAGGACTAAACCAGGACCAGACCAGGACTAAACCAGGACTAAACCAGGACTAAACCAGGACCAGACCAGGACTAAACCAGGTCTAAACCAGGACTAGACCAGGACTAAACCAGGACCAGACCAGGACTAAACCAGGACTAAACCAGGACTAAACCAGGTCTAAACCAGGACTAAACCAGGACTAAACCAGGTCTAAACCAGGACTAAACCAGGTCTAAACCAGGACTAAACCAGGACTAAACCAGGTCTAAACCAGGACTAAACCAGGTCTAAACCAGGACTAAACCAGGTCTAAACCAGGATTAACCAGGACTAAACCAGGACTAAACCAGGACTAAACCAGGTCTAAACCAGGACTAAACCAGGACTAAACCAGGACTAAACCAGGACTAAACCAGGTCTAAACCAGGACTGAACCAGGACTAAACCAGGACTGGACTGAATCAATGCATTATTATTATTAAGTACCAAACCTCTGGTCCTCTTCCTCCTCTTCTCTGATTGGTCCTCTTCCTCCTCCTCTCTGATTGGTCCTCTTCCTCCTCTTCTCTGATTGGTCGTCTCTCTCCTCCTCTTCTCTGATTGGTCATCTCCCTCCTCCTCTCTGATTGGTCCTCTTCCTCCTCCTCTCTGATTGGTCCTCTTCCTCCTCTTCTCTGATTGGTCGTCTCTCTCCTCCTCTCTGATTGGTCGTCTTTTTCAGGGGTGTGTCTGACTCGGTGGGAATCGAGCTTCAACACAAACACCGTGAACCACAACCGCGACAACTCCACTGACTACGGAATCTTCCAGATCAACAGCAAATGGTGGTGCGAGGACGGAGGTGTGAGCAAGGCCAACGGCTGCAACATCATGTGCTCAGGTAACAGCCAATCACAGACCAGAGCTCAGGTCACAGCCAATCACAGACCAGAGCTCAGGTCACAGCCAATCACAGACCAGAGCTCAGGTAACAGCCAATCACAGACCAGAGCTCAGGTAACAGCCAATCACAGACCAGAGCTCAGGTCACAGCCAATCACAGACCAGAGCTCAGGTCACAGCCAATCACAGACCAGAGCTCAGGTCACAGCCAATCACAGACCAGAGCTCAGGTAACAGCCAATCACAGACCAGAGCTCAGGTCACAGCCAATCACAGACCAGAGCTCAGGTAACAGCCAATCACAGACCAGAGCTCAGGTAACAGCCAATCACAGACCAGAGCTCAGGTCACAGCCAATCACAGACCAGAGCTCAGGTAACAGCCAATCACAGACCAGATCTCAGGTCACAGCCAATCACAGACCAGATCTCAGGTCACTGCCAATCACAGACCAGATCTCAGGTCACAGCCAATCACAGACCAGAGCTCAGGTCACAGCCAATCACAGACCAGAGCTCAGGTAACAGCCAATCACAGACCAGAGCTCAGGTAACAGCCAATCACAGACCAGAGCTCAGGTCACAGCCAATCACAGACCAGAGCTCAGGTCACAGCCAATCACAGACCAGAGCTCAGGTAACAGCCAATCACAGACCAGAGAGAGGAGTCTCAGAGTGGCAAAAATGAAAATGAAACTTATAAAACATAAATCCATTGTTTTGGGCGACTGCAGTATTTTTGTGTCCGTGTTGACTCTGCCCCCTGCTGGTGTGTCTCTGCAGCACTTCTCACCGATGACCCGACTGTTGCCATAAACTGTGCCAAAACCGTCGCCCGGCAACAGGGCGCCAAGGCCTGGTGAGTCATGTGATCCCACAAACCAATCACAGGCCAGGAAATATCCCACAGGAAGTGAATTAGTCTTAATCCTGCTGTTTTGGTTTTAGTCCTGGTTTAGTCCCGGTTTAGTCCCATTTTAGACCTGGTTTAGTCCTGGTTCAGTCCTGGTTTAGTCCCGGTTTAGTACTGGTTTAGTCCCGGTTCAGTCCCGGTTTAGTCCCGGTTTAGTCCCGGTTTAGTCCCGGTTTAGTCCCGGTTTAGTCCTGGTTCAGTCCCGGTTCAGTCCCGGTTTAGTCCTGGTTTAGACCCGGTTTAGTCCCGGTTTAGACCTGGTTTAGTCCCGGTTTAGTCCCGGTTTAGACCTGGTTTAGTCCTGGTTTAGACCCGGTTTAGACCCGGTTTAGTCCCGGTTCAGTACTGGTTTAGTCCTGGTTTAGTCCTGGTTTAGACCTGGTTTAGTCCTGGTTTAGACCCGGTTCAGTCCCGGTTCAGTCCCGGTTCAGTCCCGGTTCAGTCCCGGTTTAGTCCCGGTTTAGTCCCAGTTTAGTCCCGGTTCAGTCCCGGTTCAGTCCCGGTTCAGTCCCGGTTTAGTCCTGGTTTAGTCCTGGTTTAGTCCTGGTTTAGACCTGGTTTAGTCCTGGTTTAGACCCGGTTTAGTCCCGGTTCAGTCCCGGTTCAGTCCTGGTTTAGTCCCGGTTTAGTCCCGGTTTAGTCCCGGTTTAGTCCCGGTTTAGTCCCTGTTCAGTCCTGGTTTAGTCCTGGTTTAGTCCAGGTTTAGTCCTGGTTTAGTCCTGGTTCAGTGTGACTCTTTTTTCAGGGTGGCCTGGAGGAGGCGCTGTCAGGGTAAAGACTTGAGTCCGTACCTCGCGGGCTGTGGACTGGACCTGTCTGACTCCGCCTCCAACTTTCTGTAGAGGAGCTTTGGCCCCGCCCCTCACTTCCTGTAGAGAAAGGCCCGTGTCACTGCCTGATCTGTCAAACTCTTTATTTTCAAGGGTCAGTTTTGTCTCAAACATAAGTACAGTTACTATAGCAACTCCAGCACTAGAGGATCTGGGCTCAATGTGAACGGGACACATCGGGCCACGACGAGGACCCGCCTCACGCCCGCCTCACGCCCGCCTCACGCCCGCCTCACGCCCGCCCTCCGACCGCCTCACGCCCGCCTCACGCCCGCCTCACGCCCGCCTCTGGACCGGGTTCAGATAAATCCTCTTTGTTCTCGTGTCTTTGTCTAAAACTACAATAAAGACGTACATCAGTCTGTGTTTAATGTGTCGTCTGTATTTGACCCTCCTCCAGTGTCTGTGACGTCTCCACATGAAACTCGTCGAGGCTCATGTTTCAACCACAAGTATCATAGCAACTAAAGAGCCAATCGGGCGCGAGGCTGTGGAAGGTAACGCCCCTTCCGCCCACACCGCTGGTTTAGTACATATCCTGTTTATATAAATGGACGTAGCTAACCTGCTAGCGTCGTGTTACAAACAGGAAGTGATCATGTGGCACTTCCTGCTCCATCGTCTCTGGCTCCAGTTCACTTTACATATATAAACCATGTCTCTCTCTGTCTCTGCTGCTTCAGACTCATGTTGGTCTTAAATGTTCGTATTAACCCTCTACATGATCCTGGGGTTTTTATTTCACGTCTGTGTCTGTAAATCAACATCTGAACATTAATAACAGACACATCAGGTCCTTCTTTCCCGACGTCGCTCGAGGATTCTGGGTAAACCTGCGTTTGACCTGTTCCTCAGAGGTCAGAGGTCATCGTGGGACTTCTTTGCTCTGGGGAGGATTTAGTTTGTATTTTTCTGTGATGAGACTTGATCTGAAGTTGAACATCTCTCTTCTGTAATGAGTATTTTAATTAGTATTTTAATGAGTACTATAATGAGTACTTTAATGAGTATTGTAATGAGTACTTTAGTGTGTACTTTAAGTGTTTCTGCAGTTTGTTTAAAGTAGCTGATGTTTTTGTACATTTACATCAGTTCTTTGGGGATAATTATCATTTATCGTCTGGATAAACACAATGTGAGGCCCAGTGCTGCAGGTCCTGAAGAAGCATCAGGACAAACATCATCTGCAAACAGCAGAGATGATCCTGTGGTTCTCAAACCAGACCCCCTCCAGCCCCTGAACCAGACCCCCTCTGGCCCCCCTCGTGTTCTCATCTAATGTTCTCATATCATGTCCTTGTGTTCTCATCTCCTGTTCTCGTTCCATGTCCTCATGTTCTCATCTTATGTTCTGGTCTCTTGTTCTCATCTTATGTCCTCATGTTCTCGTCTCGTGTTCTCATCTCATGTCCTCGTGTTCTCGTCTCATGTCCTCATGTTCTCGTCTCATGTTCTCGTCTCGTGTCCTCATGTTCTCGTCTCATGTCCTTATGTTCTCGTCTCATGTTCTCGTCTCATGTTCTCGTCTCATGTTCTCGTGTTCTCGTCTCATGTCCTCGTGTTCTCATCTCATGTTCTCGTCTCATGTCCTCATGTTCTCATCTCATGTTCTCGTCTCATGTTCTCGTCTCGTGTCATGTTCTCGTCTCATGTCCTCATGTTCTCGTCTCATGTCATGTTCTCGTCTCATGTCCTCATGTTCTCGTCTCATGTCCTCATGTTCTCGTCTCATGTTCTCGTCTCATGCCCCTCATGTTTCTCATCTCATGTCTCATGTTCTGGTCTCTCGTCTCGTGTTCTCGTCTCATGTTCTCTCATGTCTCATGTTCTCGTCTCATGTTTCTCGTTCTCATGTCGTCGTCTGTGTTCTCGTCTCATGTTCTCGTCTCATGTCCTCATGTTCTCGTCTCATGTTTCTCGTCTCATGTTCTCGTCTCATGTTCTCGTCTCATGTTCTCGTCTCATGTTGTCGTCTCGTGTTCTCGTCTCATGTCCTCGTGTTCTCATTTCATGTCCTCATGTTCTCATCTCATGTTCTCGTCTCATGTTCTTGTCTCATGTTCTCGTCTCGTGTCATGTTCTCGTCTCATGTCCTCATGGTCTCGTGTCATGTTCTCGTCTCGTGTCATGTTCTCGTCTCATGTCCTCATGTCCGCGTCCTGTTCGTCTCATGTCATGTTCTCGTCTCGTGTCATGTTGTCATCTCATGTCTCGTCTCATGTTCTCGTGTTCTCTCATGTTCTCGTCTCGTGTCATGTTCTCGTCTCGTCTTCGTCCTCATGTTCGTCTGTTCTCAGTTCATGTTCTCGTCTCGTGTTCTCGTCTCATGCAATGTCCCATTGTTCTCGTCCATCGTCTCGAGCTTGTGGTGTCATGTTGTTACTCGTTTGTCATGTTTCTCTTGATACTCGGAGATCATGTGTCCTCGTCTGCCGTCCTACAGGTTCTCCTCGTGCTCCATGTGCCCCAAAGTAAAAATGGTCTCGTTGTCTCATGGTCTCGTCTCATGCTCTGTCCGTGTTTCTTGTATCATTTCTTGTTTAG